>MASP02000379.1:0-136842 GCA_001693025.2 Colletotrichum lindemuthianum
GGTCGGCAAGCTTGAGTGAAGCAACTTCAGGTGAGCCCCTGATTTTGGGACTCTTTTTTTTTTTTTTTTTTTTTTTTTGGGCGGTTGCTTGCTGGGCTGCTGGTTGTTCCCCTCCTCCACACTCTGCGAGTTCAGTGTGCGGCTTTCTGTCTCTCACGAAGCCAGTCCAAGCTAGGCAATCAGTCAAGGACGAGGTGACCTAGGGACGTTGGGGGATCCTTGGCCAGAGACACACAGGCGCAACAACTTGGTGGTGTGCTAGACGGGACTGGACTGGGCCGCGAGGTGAGGATGCGGTATGGCCGCGGGTCGATGCTCAACTCAATGCGCCTGACGGGTTTCGGGGCAAGGGGCGGCGGCGAGGATGATGGCGAACACTACAAAGGGGATGTGTTCGGTCGACGCGACTCGTCAAGTTGGTAAGGTATGGGAAGGGGATCAGGATCAGGGAGAGAAGACGTCGCGGCACGAAGTGAAGCTGGGTAGGAACGGTTTTTTGGTTTCAACGTGATTAAGCTGTATGAGAATGTCGGCGACAAGTGGATGGCGGGCCTTGAGATTGACCAGGATTAGGGAAAGACGGACAGGGGGCTGTGGTTGTCTTGGGAGACGACGTTCAGAAAACACACCAGCTCGCAGCTCATGGGGTACCGCAGCCAACGCTCGCTACGTTGCGCGGCCGTTGCTAATCCTCCTGCTCCGTCTTTTATCTAACTTGCTGGAGATTTTTTTCGCACTTTACTCCGCACTTATCTAGCATGTATCCTGAAGCGCCCAATGAAAGTAAAGCCATGGCTCCGCTCCGTCAGCCTTCGGGGCGCGTCAGCCTTCGGGGCGCGTCAGCCTTCGGGGCGCGTCAGCCTTCGGGGGAGGGAAGGAATTAAAGCCTGCCACTTTGCTGCCTTCGTCGAAAACAGGCCTTGGGAACATCTTACTAAGGTAAGAATTTTTAGGAGGATGGCCACGCTATCTCAAATGAAGACGACTTGTCGTGTTTCAGGCAATGTAGTGTGGCGCGGCGCAGAGCAGAGGCTTTCTGGCTGACAGCTGCTTCCCTCTATATAAAGTAGGGTACGTACTCTGCCTTTCAGGTAGGTACCTTGGGAACTTGCGAAGGTACCTACAGTACCAGGTAAGGTAGGTAGGTAGGTAGGTATCGGCTGGATGTGACCAAGGCAGGCACCGGACTGCAAAGCAAAATATCGCAATCGCTATTTTTCTTACAAGGTTCATAATCAAAAGACACACGAGGACAGCTGGCTTGTCAATCTTGCGAAATAATTTTGCAGAGTACCTCAGCTCTACACGTACCAAAACATTGCACATCAACATTTTGACGCTTGATAGTGGCACTTTGGGTGGGCGGGTGACGTCGCTGGGGGCCTTGTCTGTGGGCAGGCCAGGGTCCCCCAAAGCTCGTCGTCTGCGGGACAACTGTGCGACGACAGGGTTCACTGGTGCGTGTGACGACGGGCTTAGCGGGGGGGGCGTTTTCTTGGGGGGCGCAATCGTGAGCAGGGCGAGGACGGGCCACGTTCAGGTCTTTGCCATTGGCATTCTTGACGGAGGCAAGCAGACACAGCACTGCCATCTCGAATACGTGTACCGTGATTACTTATTTGACTGCTTGACAACCGTCCAGCAAAGTAGTGGCTACCATAGGGTATATTCGGCTCAAGTCCGTGTTGTAAAGGCATGGCCCTACTAGAGGCGTCAACCTGTCATGTCGCCAGTCCGCCCACGACCCGTCCCTCTGCCAGGTCAGCGTGACAACCATACTACTGTATAGGTAGGTGAGAATGACGAAATACCACAGACTTTTCTTCTCGTCCCGTCCGAATCCAAGAAAAAATCAAGCATATCCAGCCGAAAGGTTCGACACCTCAGCTGAATAAGGATGCGAGTGAAGAAGAAAACTTGGATTTCGCCCTCCTTCTGGTGCAAGGTACCCGTGGCGATCGCAGAGACTTTCCAAGCAATCAGCAAGTGCCGCAACAGCCGTTGATTGCGAGTGGTTGCCCATTCGATTGTTCGCGTTCCCGTGGTTGCATGCTTCTGCTGGGATCTGTTGTTTAATTGACAGGGAGAGAGGGGCACACCCTGGGTCAACTTCCGAGCCATTGACAGGGTAACCGGCGCCTTCCAGATGATGCAGGGGTTCTCTGTCCTGCACGACAGACACGTATCGAACTCTGCCACTACCGTCCACTCATGGCCGTTGCCAGTGCAGCTCAGTCAGAAAGTTGTCCGCGTGAGAGGGCTTGACTTTTGCATGGCTCCAAAAGATCCAAAAATAAAATCAGGAATGGCAGTGTTGGAATGTTCCTTCCCAGCGGGAAATGTATGCGAAACTACCGCCACTAATAGCAGTCCGACGCCACACTTGCTTCCGGGTGACGACGCCTGTGCTCCACACAACACCTGCTCAGCCTCACTCGCTCAGCTTCTCGTCTTGTCTCATTCGCGTTCCTGCCATTCCGCGGACTTACTTCTCTTGCGACGAAATGCGCGGAGCTCCAGGTCTTCTTCACCAAGCATCCTCTCCGCCAAAGGCCGTCACCTCGCTCCCCGCCTTTGGGGCTGAATCGCCTCAGTTACCCTTCTCCCTAAAACCTGCTGCGCCCAACGGACTGTGCGCGACCTGGTTCGATTTTGTGAACTTCGCCTCCCCGCGTTGAATCAGTCTTCTCTCGTTCAACTCTCCTCAGATCGATTTCGGTTTCTTGTTGTTTGTGAGACGAACTTGAGTCTGCAAAGAAGCAATGAGAACGGAAAATCATTGTTTGCCGACATCACCATGCATGCACCTGTCTCGTTTCGCATCTCTCCCGAGGCACACATTCATCTTCCGTGTATGATCGTCACATGGTAAATCCCCCGCCAAGCAGCTTTCGTGTGGCGGGCTGCCCGGACAGTAGTGAGCTGGCTGACAGAGATCCGATGTCTTTGCTTTCCATGCTCTGCCCGTTGATCAAACTCAAAACAATCCGAACTTGCAACACACCACCAGCAGTATCGCTCACACACACTCCAGCGATCCATTCTAGACCGGCCGCTGGCGGGCATCCTTCTAACCCCTTCTCCCCCGTCCACAAAGTCTGTCACCCTTCACAGCCCATCCAGCCACGTCGGTCAGTGGTTTTTGGTCTCAGCTTCTTTAGAGTTTTTGAGCGGGCCAGCCCGAGGTAAGAAAATACCTCAGTACAGCTGAAAAGACTTTGGCTCTAGAAGGACGTTGGAAGGCATCGTGAAGACGGCTGCCATGATGCCAAGGATGTCGTTCGCATTTTCGGTAGCCAAGATCTCACTTTCTAATAATGGGGCATACTTGGCAAAGTTATACTGCTGGGGCTGAGCCGAGAGTGATGCCAATGGTCGGGGAAAGGCAATACATAGTAGCTCGTATCGTGTAGATGAGAGCGCTGTCGAGCTGAGTCAAGCGTCACAGAGCTCGGCACTTGGACCTTGTTTGATCCGAGCTGATCAATAGGTTCGACTGCATCAACGACCACGACTAACACGCATGATTCATTTTGGGCGTCGAAAACCCTCACAGTGGGAGAATCATACATGGCTTTGTTCTTTGGCAAAGTTTCCCAATCAACTACTAGAAATTCGACATCACGTACGTTGTAAATTCCATAGCCATCGCAATGGGGCACACAGCGGCGATCATGATTCAGAATTCGGAGACTTGTTGCGATGTCTTGCTGTCAGGTAGCCGCAGATACGTCTTGATGGAAACTATCCCGAAATAACTGCCAGTTGAAAGTTGAAAGTGTAATATTGAATATTGATAGTATACTTGGCTTGATCGACAATGATAGCCCTACCACAGCCATCTGTCTTTGCGGCACAAAAACCAAAAAGCCCTCCCCGCTCCTAGACGACTTACACGCAATCTCGCCTTGGCTCCCTCCGAGGGGCGACGTGTGCGTCGTCGTCACCTTCAACCGCGCCGCAGACGATGAGGATCGAGACTGCCGAGCCAAGCCGCGCTTGCATAGCTTCGGGCACGTTCGTCGGGGGTTGGGTCGCGTCGTGCGTGCGTTTTGGCGGCGGTAGATCGGCGTAGGGCCGCGTCGGCTCCGGTGGCTGACGCCGGAGAAGATGGCAATTTGCCCAATCGAGAGGCAGGGCGTTCCTGATCTCTTCGCAATGTGATTGGTGACCGCCCGCCGTAAGAGATCTTTGGTTTCCAGTCTGTTTTCAAGGCGTCAAAAAGCACGTATCAAAAATTTCGCTTGGAGAATTGCACCACGCCGTCAAGGTGAGGCTGGGAATAACCTCGGGTCACGGGTAATAGAAACGTTGTGTACTAGCCACATCACGTCATGAGGTCCACTTCGAAATCAACTTCGCAATGCGCTGCCTATGGCTAAGCTTCGTGAAACAACACATCGGGGGACGGAAACAGAAGAAGGCTAGCTGGGAGGGACAGGGATAATTGCCCACGCGAGGGGAACATGAAAGGTTGGTTTTGCCGAGATGAAGGCGGACGCTGATCCACTGCAATCAAAGCCGGAATACTGGCTAGCGGTTTGTGTTGGTTTTCGGCGATATCACAATCATCAGACATGACACACGGCATGAGATTGTGAAAAGAGATTACACGGGAGAAATGCTGTGTCATGATTTCTGTTTGGTATGGTGATGGCTGATTGCTGCAAACCCGTCGCACGCCAACAATTGTCAGGTGTCACAAACTGCAAATACAGCATCAGCAGTCATGCATTCAAGCTGCGAAGTAACCGGCCAAAACACCACTGGTCTATGCAGCCAGCCACTCCAAGTGGATTTCAAGGTGCGCGGACCGTGGGGCCCATCCAAGGGTCCTCTTACCTTATCTGCCGTTGGCCGTCTTGAGATCGTTTATACTGCATGGTCTCCGTTTAGGGCTGTAGCTGATCGTCCCACATCTGTTCTCACATGACGAGATTGCCAGAGTGGTATCTGTTAACAAAGCAGTCGGACTTGACGAATGCATTTTCCGCTGCCGCTAGAGGATTATGGGTTTATATGGCAACTCAAGGCTCTCGTGTTGCTTGCTCCCTTGTGTCCAATATAATGCAGGAGCTGGCGTTCATGGTGAGGAGGGGACAGCCTCCCCATCCCGCCCCTACAACACCTCGTCTCGTGGTCGGATCTGTTTATCACAGGACCCGGAAAATTAAGCATGAATGTGCCCCGAGGATGTGACGCCCTTGCCCGGGCATTCCCTTGGGAAGATTAAACTAGTCAGAGCCTAGCCCCTTCACAGGGCAGTGGTAAGCCAGAAGCTGCAACTTGGACATGGACCCCTCAAGCTTTCGATGAAGGAAACAATTGACCCAGGAGGCCGTCGAAGTCGCCTCGAAAGACAAGACACGGCGAGGCATTTGAGTTTAAACATCATCCCTTCAAGTGACATTTCTCAACTGAAATTCAAGGCACCTGGAACAAGACCTACCGATATGGAGTGTCATAAACTAACCGACTGGACCCGGTTCACTGCGAGAAGGACAATTCAGTGGGGGTGAACGCAACGTCGTAAAATAAGACAGTATCATGAAGTACTGCGTGTCGGCCAGATATTGGCCGACTGCGTGGCCTGATTACACGGAGGTGATGGTGTGTATAAGCGATATGATGATCGCACGAAGTCGTTTGTGAAAGACGCCGAAGGCCGGGGAGGACACACTGCTGATTCCAAAAGTACAGGCCACACGGGGAAAAAAGTCATTGTTAGAAACATAGGAAGCCCACGAGGAGAACAGCTCGGGAATTTGGACGATTCCCATGAGAATCATGCTGAGATGAATGGGGAGCGCGACTGTGAGTCCGATTGCCTCGCTTATGGCCTGTGGTAGTTACCTGACGGCGAAAAAAAGCAACGTAAATGCTTTGGTTTCCATTCTAGGACTACTCAAACAGCAGCCCCCATTCGCATCAAATCAACCCTATGTGCAGTGCTAGGCTATCGTCCTTGAGCAGCAATATCCCGGCCTCCCCAGTCGTACGCCATATTGTTAATTACAATAACAAACCCTCAGAATCCATCAAGTGATTTTGTTCATTTTGACCTGCGATATGCGACACGCTACTCCGACTCCTCATCACTCGTAGCCTCGATGTTGGCCTTCTTAGCACCCGACTTCTCTTTGGGTTTGGCGGCAGCCGGACTTTTGGGTTTGGCGGCGGCGTCTTCCTCGACGTCCTTGATGCTGTGACCCATTTCACGGAGCTTCGCGTTGATATCTGGGATGGCCTTGAGGAGTGCCTCATACTGGGGAAGGGACAGGGAGATGCCCTGAGATTTTGGACGAACAAAGGTTAGCACCGAGGATCTCGCCACAAGCGACGACGACGAACGACACTCACCTTCTTTCCGGGAAGCAAGTTACCATCCTTTTCGTAAAATTCACGAATGTTGACAAGCGTCGTCTCTTTGAACTTGGACACGCCAATGCGGCGCAATTTTGAGAGCTGGAAGACAGTCAGTACATGTGCGTGCCGATTCGATTGCCAAGATGACCGCCGCAAAGCAAGGGATTACTCACGTCCCAGTACGGATTACCGTCCTTGTCCAATCCTCCTTCGGTCGTTCCGTCGGTGGAGGTCTTGGTCTTCTTGGTGGGCTTAGAGGCGACAACCTCGTCTTCCTCTTCACTGCGCGCGTCACGCTTGGTACCCTTGGAGAACGGCATTGCGACTAGCTTCGAAGGTTTTGCTTTTGAAGAAATTTCTGGAGGATGAGAGACATCCAGGAGAATATATGGGGGGGGCGAGATTGGCTATGATTTGAAGTTCGGCAACGCTGAATGCCAATTGCACCTAGGAAAATGATAATGCCCAACGCGATTCCTCAAACGCGTCACTGTCGTTCGAGTAAAGTAGTTCGGCGCGACTCCCGCAATGACGTTGAGATCCACCAACGCCAGAACACGTGCAAATACGGGTGACTAAACACGTGATCTGACATTGATCGAAATGTGATGGATACAATGGAAACGACCTACTTTTGCTGCAAGGGACATCCGGTTTTCCGTGTCACCCCCTTTCAAGATGAGATGCTCCAATTCCATAAGATTTGTTTCAGTTACAGACGAGGGTGGCTCCGCCGCTTCGTCCCCTTTTCTTCCCACAATAACATGCTGTCGCATCGTTATCGATCGTCATCCAAGAGCCGGAAATAGTAGCGGAATGGGATCAATGTGGGAAGACCACTGCCTAATTAGAACGTTGCCCAGAATCGAGAAAACCACAAGTGAACGGGGGATTTTCAGCGGCAGCGCAGGGATGTGCTCGCTAAAATTAGGAGGTCTGGAGCTTCAGCACTGAAAGAGCCAGTGGGCACGCGAGCTTAGCTGTGCCAATCTGCCATAGTCTCTCCATTGGTGCCGCTGTCGCTGGCACACCAAGAATCGACCCCGATTTCCCCAACACCATAGCGTGCATATTTGCGCTTGTTGGAGTAAGGTGGCAGGGTGGGAAGGTTTATGCTGGCGCTGTACGGATACGGATACCTTTGGTTTCGATCTTTTGGTCACGCCTCCTCTTTTTTTTTGGGGGGGGCAAACTTTCGAAACACTGCCACCAAGTCCGCTTGTGCCGGTGGCTGACGAATCGCCAGCGACTCATAGCTCAAGAGGGCCAACCCATCATCTCTCTTTTTGAGCTTAGGCCTGCAGCTACACGACCGTGGGCGTTAATTGTGGCCTTTTCAAAAGAGAATCTCGAGTGTCGTCTGTGCCCGTTCACCCAAATATGGCCGCAGGCTTTCAACAGTCGTAGCGTCACAACACACAGAGGTTGCAGTACGTTTAAACTAACAGAAAGGCAAAAGTCTCCAGGTAGGGGTTTATTAGACTAGTTTCCACCTAGAAGAGTGCTTTCCTCCTAGATACAGCCCTTCCCATCAATATACCAGGGTTCAGCACAGAATAGGCCGCAGTCCCCAGCCTCGATATTGTGTAGGCCTCCGTTCCACGCCTCACATTCGTAGTACTCCGACCAATTTTTCTTATCGCTCCAAGGACCAGGTCCGGCGCCCTTTATCTGACATTGTAGGCCGTAGTGGTTGACTATTTGATTCAAGATGATGTTCTGTTTATGGTGCTCGTACTGCTCTCTGGTGCAGGGTTTTTTGAAGTATGAAGAGCAGCAGATCTGCTGGATGGCATGGCTGCTGCCTGCGAGGAGGAGGAGGATGATAGATGTAGCTTGTGAGGAAATCATGGCGTAAGAGTAGTTGTGTACGATTGGCGTAAGAGTAGTTGTGTACGATTGGACTGGATAGTAGGATATAAGTGTTGAAGTGTCTTGAGGGTTTCTGCAATGGAGATGGATGTGCGGGCTGCTGGGAACGGGGTGACCTTAGGTTGATCGTCAAGGAGTTTATAGCGGCTTTTATTCTCCTGCTGTTGTTAGTGCGCCTTTTACGGTATCAGCTGCGTCCGCTTAGTAGTTCGGAATATGGACTGGGTTTTGGCTGTGCTTATTGCTGTTGATTAATAAGTCCGCAAAGATTGTGTGTTATGAAATCTTCACTAGGTGAACCCTACAAGATAGTATAGTGTTAGTAATATAACTCCCAACTGAGTTAATAATTTATAGTTACTCTGCTATATATAATTGAGTCAGGAATAGAGCTCGCAAGCACAAATGATAGAGTTTACCCATATTGATACTGTGCCAGATTTATTCCTGACTGCTAAGTTAAAATCGTCAGTCAAGCCTACACAGCCTTGTCGGCCCCGTACGTCGAAGTGAGGCGACCAATAATGACACACAACGAGATGGAAGGAGAAGTCTGAGACTCGAACAATCAACTTGGCAATATACGTGGAGTAAAAAAGTAAAAAGACAAAAATAGGGTCATGGAGATTGAATAGTTGGAGTAGTTGACTATTTGGTCGAATTTAGGCAACATATCACGCCCGTTGTGTACCTTGCGATTTCTGCATTGCCACTAAGCCGCTTCGCCTCGACTCGACTCGACTCGACTCGACTCGACTCGAAGCTCCGTGCGCTTGCCCTTTCCTAATCAAGCATCAGGGATGTGAGAAAAAGACCCCCGACACAAATCAATAGAACGACAAACGAAGCAACCATGGACTCGACTCCGGCCGCCGAAGTGCCCGTCGCCGACAAGGGACAATCAGCAGCCGAGACATCGACAACAGCTCCTATCCCTTTCACCGCGAAACCCGCCATCGATGTGGTCGAGACGGATGGCAAGACGCCGATTTCGTCCGCTCCCGCCGCGACAGACAGCCTGGCCGCAACGACGCAACAGCCGCTGAGACCCGAAGACGAAGACGACTCCGTGACCAAGATTCTCAAGTTCCTATCGACAGCCACTCCCGAAACACTCGGTGCCATTGCCGTCGGACTTGCAGCTTCTACCTACTTCATGCTCGGAAAGGTTGGGCTTGTACTTATTGGCGCATTCGGCGGCGTTGTGGCCTTCATCACCTACGAGGCGCGTCACCCAGAGGTCTCCCGCGCTGTCCGGGGAGAAAAGGGCATCGACGTGCTCGAACGCTTATCCATCGCCAGAGTTGCTGAGCCACCCAAAGACGACGACGAGGAGGAAGAGCGACCGATCCACGGTTTCGATGACTTCCAGCCAGAAACTCGAGAAGCGCTGACGAGCTTTGTTGATGCCGTCGTTCGCGACTACGTCAAGTGGTGGTACTCACCCATCCTCTCCAACGATCGCTCGTTTCCTTTGTCGTGCCGCAAGCTCCTCAACTCTTTTCTCCTTTCCGTCTCGAATCACCTCTACCGCAAGAGACCAGCCGATTCGTTCCTCGACTTCATGACCAATGCCTCTTCCATGTTCATCGTCTTCCTATCCGAGCTATCCGCAGCCTTCACCGATCAGCACAACGACTCCAACGCGACGCCTGCCGAAGTCATTTCCAGGTACCTCGAAGACAACCCAAACTCGAACCTCGCGAACCTCCTCAACCACCCACAGCAGGCCGCCAAGTTTCGCAATGTGTCCGACGATCTCCTCGGCTACCTCGACCGCTCAGCCTATAACTGCGACCCCGCGCGGGTTTTCCTGCGGGAAATACTGGCTGGTGTCTGTCTCGAGATGACATTGCAGTCTTGCTCGAAGCCGGAATGGATCAACGGCTGGATCGTCTACTTGTTGGAGGCTGGCGAACCTGACTTCAGTCAAGCCATTGATGTCGGTATGCAGACGGGCCCGGATGCAGCGGCAGCGGCAACCAACAACGCCAATAGTGCTGCGTTCGCCGACTTGGACGGGAACCTTGGCAATATCGGCCTGACAAAGGGAAACCGGAGCTCCTTGGACATGGAGAGGGCGCGCCGCAAGGAGCCTTCGGGGCACAAGAAGCAGCTAAGCAAGGCCGATGAAGAAATGGAGGAGGCCATGGGAGAGATGAAGCGCATGAATGCCCTGATCGCTGAGGAAGAGGCCAAAAGGGCCAAGTCTCGTCACAGCATGAGCGCGCAACCGACTGCCCCGATTCCCGAGGATAAGATCGTGTCTTCGCCAAGAGAACTGTCGCCAAGGTCATCATCGGTCGAAAGGCACTACGCGACCGACTCCAACGGTATCAACATTCCTCACAAGAGAGATAGCCTGCACTCCTCCATCACACCAAAACCCCCAACGGAGTCGTCAAGCAGGAACCCGTCCCCGAAACATGGGTCCAACGACAGCACCTCTTCCCAATTCCTCAGCTTTGATCAAATCGTACCCCCTGCCAAGGACGACGGAGAATCGTCTGACGAAGGCCCGCGAAAGCCTCCACCATTGACACTGCACAACGCCAACATCATAATCCACGACGACGCTGCCAATGACAGCAGCCGCATCCGAAGCAAGCCTACCTGGGACTACCTAGTCCAGATCGAGCCAAAGTCGTCACACTACGCGGGGTGGATGATCGTCAGGCGGTACTCTGATTTTGAGACGTTGCACGAGATCTTGAGACGAATTGCCACAATATCGGGTGCCACGGCTTTTACCGAGCAGCATGCGGAGCTTCCCAACTGGAAGACCCATTCGAGGGCGTCGCTACGTGGCGAACTGGAGCGCTACGTGAAGAACGCTTGTTGGTACCAGTCTCTTGCGGAGAGTGAGGGCATGAAGCGTTTCCTGGAAAAGGAACACGGGCACGGCCACAGCAACTCCAAATCGGGCTTGGCTTGGGACACTGTTGGCAAGAACATGTTGGACGTCTTGACACTGGGTCCCAAGGGCGCGGTTGAAGGTGGAAAAGCCGTATTCGGCGGCGTCACGGGCGTGTTCAGCAATATTGGGTTGGGCGCCAGGAAGAATACTGCATCGTCCTTGTCCGAGATTCAAACCCAGCCGAATCGATGGTCGACAGGAACTCACCCGAGGATGGACAGCACCGCCAGCCTGAATGCCGCACTAACTTCACCCATCAGCAACGTGCCACGCAAGCCCCGTGACAGTCTGGACAGTCAGAGATCGTCGGTTATTTCAACGCAGCCGGGGAAGATTGCCCCCATGGAACGTAGACCCAGCTTCGACCCTCGAGGCGATTCAGATGCGGATGGGCTGAAGCCTCGGTCCGACCGATGGGAGAGAAACACGCCGAGCGCAGCAGGCAGTCGCGAGCACAGCAGAGCTTCCAGCCTGGCGCCTCTTCAATCGCCTCCTCTGCGGTCGCCATCAGCTACGAGCTTGGACGTCATGCACATTCAGCATCTCCCCCCGCCACCTGACGAGATGCCCGAGGACTACGAATCGCCCACACACGGCGACATGCAATACAGAATGCGCGAGGCCACCGAGCCTCGCCACAGCACAAGCAATGGGGCTCCTTCGCCCGGCCTGGCTCAAGCGGCCAAAAAGGAAACCAAACCCGCGAAGCAACACGCGCCACTTTCGGAGCAGGAAACCAATGTGGCCGTTGAGCTGGTCTTCGCCATTATCAATGAGATGTACACGCTTTCGTCCGCATGGAACATTCGTAGAACCCTGCTAGCCGCTGCCAAGTCGTTCTTATTGCGCCCTGGCAACCCGTCTCTCATCTCCATCCAGAAGATGATGCAGGAGTCTGTCATCGACGCCAACACGAACGATGTGGGACTGGCATACCACTTGCGGAAACTACGGGAGAACACGATGCCCACGGATGAAGAGCGGGCGACGTGGCCTGCTGAGATGACAGACGAGGAAAAGGAGAAGTTGCGCATCAAGGCACGCAACTTGCTCATCAAACGTGGTGTCCCAGCTGCCTTGACGGGTGTCATGGGACAAGCTGCCACAACGGATGCGCTTGGCCGCATTTTCGACAGCTTGCAGCTGGAAGAGGTGTCTCGTGGCTTCATTTTCGGCATGATGCTGCAGGCTGTCAGGGTCGTCACCCATTGAGCCGACAACACACAAAGCTGCATTTTCCTATACCAACACACCACAACATGCAGGCAAGCAAGAAGCGAAGCTGAAAGACGTTTGCCTTGGAAGAGTTCTTGTAAGATTAAATGACATGCAAAGAAGGACCATGGGACATGAAACCGAAGCAGGGATGACAACACCAGCAGGCATAGGGATGAGAACAAGACTATATATACAACTAATAATAACCTACTTGTACAATAGTGAGGATAAAATACTACCCTTGAACTTGTGATTATGTGGCACTTGTGATGATGTTAGTTTCTACTACTTTACAGGCTTATCTTATAATTTTAATATATCTATAGAAAGATTTCTAGCCTTTAAGTATAAGAGAGGTCTTGTAAGGCTGCATGCTGAATAAGTTAACTAAGTTTGTCTGAAGATAATGGCATTTCCTTGATAGTCTGGTGGTGAGGATATCAGCTTGTCATTGGGGCTCAATTCCCCGTCGAAGAGAGCCTTTTGCATATCAGACCATGGGACTTTTGTTTTATCTCTTGGCGACTGTAATCGTGCTTTTTTCGATGTTTGGATGGAAATCTCAGGGTTAATGATTGTCGTGCGTGCTCCTTCCATTCAACCTTTTCCCCTCGTCTATTTATTTTCCTAACGAACTTGTGGAGCTCCACTGAACGAACCTTGATGAACTCGGCTCCAGCAGTTAATGGGCTCCCCCGCGGAAGATTACGTAGGGCGGGGTAGTTCCATCACCGACGCTAGAGGTGGGGTGCTGGAGCTCCCTCCGTGGGTGCGGATCGGGTAGGTAGGTACAGTGCCTTATCGCGGGTTCGGCGACCCTCTCCGGCGCAGGACGACGTCGTCCATTTGTCATCGGTTGCTTCCTCCGATCAACCATCTTACTGTTCACAATTCCTATCACCAGCTAACCTTGGCCTCTCTCATCGCCATATCATGAACCTCGAGCTACCCGGTTATTCTTTCGTCCCATGAAGTGCCTACCTCATAGCCTTACAACTAACACCCCCAACCGTCATCACCCCAACCCACACAGCAATAATGGCTACGGACTCCCGCCGCGGCATCCGCATCGCCATCGACCGCGGCGGAACCTTTACCGACTGCGTCGGCGAGCTCGATGGCAAAGAGATCATCATCAAGCTTCTGTCCGAGGACCCGGCAAACTATGAGGACGCCCCGCTGGAAGGCATCCGCCGCATCATGTCGCATTTCCTCGGCCGTGACGTACCCCGCGGGGAAGCCCTCGACACGAAGCAGATTGATTCGATCCGCATGGGCACCACCGTCGCGACGAATGCCTTGCTGGAGCGCAAGGGCGAAAAGATTGCGCTGGTTGTGACGCGCGGGTTTAGGGATTGTCTCGCCATTGGAAACCAGTCCCGGCCGCGGATTTTTGACCTGGCGATTCGCAAGCCGGATGTGCTATATGACCAGGTTGTGGAAGTGGACGAGAGAGTGACGTTGGAAGACTACGCGGAGGACCCGGAACGGACGGTGACAAGGGTGGACGTCAAGGCGGGGACAGCTGAGGCGGAGAGGAGCGAGGTTGTGCAAGGGACGTCGGGGGAGGCCGTGAGGATACTAAGACGGCCGGAGGAAGATGGAATCAGGAAGCAGTTGCGGGAGGTGTATGATTCGGGGATTAAGAGTGTTGCGGTGTGCCTGATGCATGGTTACACGTTTCCTGACCACGAGGCTTTGGTGGGGAGGGTTGCCAGGGAGATTGGGTTCGAGCACATTTCGCTCAGTCATGAGCTGATGCCGATGATCAAGTTGGTTTCTAGAGCGACGTCGGTCTGCGCTGATGCGTATCTGACGCCTGCGATCAAGAAGTACATCTCAGGGTTCCAGTCAGGATTCGAGGGAGGTTTGGGGACGAGGAGCGTGCAACAAGAGGAAGGTTCCAAGGGCGCGCGGTGCGAGTTCATGCAGAGCGATGGTGGCCTTGTTGATGTCGAGAACTTCACGGGATTGAAGGCCATTTTATCGGGACCTGCAGGCGGTGTGGTTGGCTACGCCATCACTTCTTACGATGAGGAGACGAAGATTCCGGTGATTGGGTTCGACATGGGTGGCACGAGTACTGACGTGTCGAGATTCGGAGAGGGGAGGTACGAACACGTTTTCGAGACGACAACAGCCGGTGTGACGATCCAGTCACCGCAACTGGACATCAACACCGTCGCCGCAGGAGGGGGGTCCATGCTGTTCTGGAAGAACGGGCTATTCGTGGTCGGTCCCGAATCAGCTGGCGCCCATCCCGGTCCGGCTTGTTACAGGAAAGGAGGTCCCGCCACCGTCACGGATGCGAACCTCTACCTGGGCCGCTTGCTGCCCGAGTTCTTCCCAAAGATATTCGGCGAGAATGAGGACCAGGGACTCGACCCGGAGGCTAGCAAGAAGGTCCTACAGGAGCTCGCTGACCAGGTTAACAAGGAAACCGGGAAGAACATGAGCGTGGACGAGGTGGCTTACGGGTTCCTCACCGTGGCGAACGAGACCATGACAAGACCCATCAGGTCCATCACGGAAGCCAAGGGCCACGATTCTTCGAAGCACCGCCTGGCGACATTTGGTGGCGCTGGAGGTCAACACGCCGTCGCCATCGCCGAAGCTCTAGGCATCCAACAGATACTCATTCACAGATACTCGTCCGTCCTGTCGGCCTATGGCATGGCGCTGGCCGATGTTGTCGACGAGCGCCAGGAACCGGATTCCACGGTGTGGGAATTTCCGGGCACAACAACCGATGAGCTCAAGAGCAAGATGGAAAAGCTGAAGGAGAAGTCTCGGGGAGCTCTGCACGCCCAGGGTTTTGGGAGCGAGGAAATCGTGTTTGAAGAATACCTCAACATGAGGTATCGCGGTACTGAGTCAGCTCTCATGATCGTCAAGCCTGACGACGATGATCAGACAGACGTTAAGAAATGGGATTATGGATCGGCGTTTATACAACAGCATCGCTATGAATTTGGGTTTACTCTCGACGACCGCGACATCATTGTTGACGATGTGCGTGTTCGAGGCATCGGCAAGAGCTACCGACATTCGGAGAAGACTGTTGACCAGCAGCTCAAGGATTTGAAGCGCATGGATGTGGATCAGAGCAATGCGCTCAACAAACAAACGGTCTACTTCGAAGAAGGCCGTCTTGACACCCCCGTATACAAGCTGGAACATTTGAGCACGGGCGAGATCATCAAGGGGCCCGCGATGTTGGCCGATGGCACGCAGACCATCGTGGTTACTCCGAAAGCAACCGCATTGATTCTGGACACACATGTCGTCATAGATATTGAAAAGGAGGGATCCAAAGATGAAAGGTACGACGACCAAACACCGCAGTGACAACACGACTGCTAACAGATCAAGCAGCTCGCAGAAGAAGGAAGGAGAGCGTGATGTTGACCCCATCATGCTCAGTATCTTTGGCCACCGATTCATGGCCATTGCAGAGCAAATGGGCAGAGCTCTACAAAAGACCAGCGTCAGCACCAACGTCAAGGAACGTCTTGACTTCTCCTGCGCCATCTTCGATGCCGCTGGAGGTCTGGTGGCCAACGCACCGCATCTGCCTGTCCACCTAGGGTCAATGTCGACGTGTGTCAAGAGACAGGCTGAGATCTGGAAAGATAATATGAAGAAGGGGGATGTCATCATATCCAACCACCCCTCCTACGGCGGCACCCATTTGCCAGACATTACGCTCGTCATGCCTGCGTTCAACGACAAGGGAGACAAGATCCTGTTCTACGCAGCATCGCGAGCCCATCATGCCGATATTGGCGGTATCACGGCCGGAAGCATGCCACCCCACTCCAGGGAGCTCTACCAAGAGGGTGCCGCTATCAAGAGCGAGAAGCTTGTCAGCGAGGGCCGCTTCGACGAGGAGAGGGTGACTGAACTTCTGTACAACGAGCCTGCACAGTATCCCGGATGCAGCGGAACGCGCTGTCTCGCCGACAACATCAACGACCTTCGCGCCCAGGTGTCGGCAAACCAAAAGGGCATCGCCTTGATCGAGGGACTCATTGAAGAATACGGCGAGGAGACGGTGCAGTTCTACATGATCCACATCCAGAACAATGCAGAATTATGTGTTCGGACCCTCCTCAAGCAGGTCAGCAAGCGTTTCGAGGGCAAGGATTTGCAGGCCGTCGACTTTATGGACGACGGCAGCCCCATCCGCCTGAAGGTCACAATCGACGCCGAGAAGGGCGAAGCCGTCTTCGACTTTGAGGGAACCGGGCCCGAAGTGTATGGCAACGTAAACGCCCCGGAGGCTGTTACGTACAGCGCCATCATCTACTGCCTCCGGTGCCTCATTTCTGAGGATATACCCCTGAACCAGGGCTGCCTCAAACCCATTCACGTCAAGATCCCGCCCAAATCGCTGCTCTCACCGTCGGATGGCGCAGCTGTTGTCGGCGGCAACGTGCTCACCAGCCAGCGCGTGACGGACGTCATCTTCAAGGCTTTCCGTGCCTGCGCCGCGAGCCAGGGCGACTGCAACAACCTCACTTTTGGGTTCGGCGGCAACCTGACGGGGCAGAAGGAGGTCAAGGGGTTCGGTTACTATGAGACAATTGCGGGCGGCAGCGGTGCTGGGCCGACGTGGGAGGGTACAAGCGGTGTACACACGCACATGACGAACACGCGCATCACAGACTCCGAGGTCTTTGAGAGGCGCTATCCGGTGATTTTGAGAGAGTTTTCTATAAGGAAGGGGTCTGGCGGCGATGGACAGCACCGCGGCGGCGACGGTGTTGTCAGGGACATTGAGTTTCGCATTCCCGTGCAGGTTTCTATTCTCAGTGAGCGGAGGGTGTATCACCCGTATGGTCTCGCGGGAGGTGAGGATGGTGAGTGCGGGTTGAATGTCTGGGTGCGCAAGGTCGAGAAGGGTAGTTGGGAGAAGTCTCTGAAGCGGCTCAAGAACGGTGGCAACGAGGATGGCGTGAAGGAGGAGGTGGTGGAATACGAAGAGCGTAGATTCAATCTCGGTGCGAAGAACAGTGCGCCGATGAAACCTGGAGAGCGGATTATCATCAACACGCCTGGCGGCGGCGGATGGGGTAGGGTAGGTGAGGAAAAGGGGGTGAGCAGGGCGAGGGACCCGACGGAGGGGTGGAGGAAGGGAAGTCATGCCAACCGGGAGGATACTGCACTGCAGGTATGAAGAAGATGTCTACGTTGGTGGCGTCTGGTATATGGTTTTTGACAAGAGCTTCGGTGATATTTATGCATAAACCGCGTTGAAGTTTAGGAATAGACGCCCTTGTTGTAGATGAAGAGGGGTACCCGCTACTGGAACTTGAAGGCGGCCGTCTCGACGACTCCAATGACGACGGCGCGGTGCTCCGCCGAGTGCGAGCTGACCTCGTTGACCCGCGTGATGATGAGCGCGCCCGCGCCCGTCTCGAGGAACGTGAGGATCCAGCCCACAACGCTCGCTTGCCGAGTTCTTGCGGTGTGTACCTGTCCCCGAGGAGGGTCATGATGCCGAGGTACGCGGATGCTTCGAGGAGGCCGACGAGGAAGCGGAGGGCGCACATTGTCCGGATTATTTTGGCCCCCGCCATGTCCATTACGATGGTGCTCCAGATTAGCTCGAGGGAGGGAAGTCACATGGACGGCCTGATGCACGTGAGAATCAGTTGCGATGGCAGTTGACCGATGATGTAGCCAATGTTGAGGAAGATTGCGAAATAGTTGAGGTCGTTGACGTTGAGGTGTAAGTCCTCCTTCATCCCGGACACGTAAGCATTGCTAATTAATAGATAGGATTGATTGATTGTCTCTGGTAATCACAACGCAAGTCCAGTCGATCGATGTTGGAGGAATTTCCAACAGTTTCATACCAATTAAATCTTTGGAACCAGGATCCAAATGCTCTATATGAGTCATAGATCCAGCCAGGTATGTTAGTTAAGTCCACCGCATAAAGCCCCAGCCCATCTAAATGTGTGTTGTTGTTATAAGTGGGCTGAGTGAGTCACTAGGCGAGCTATGCAGAGGCTTGAAGAAGGAAGCAAAAAAATCTTAGAGCGGGATGGATTCGAACCACCGACCTCTCTGCCTTTTGTAGAGGTTATAGGTTCTAGGTATACGGATAACGATACAAGGCAGAGCGACATACCACTTGACCACCGCCCTGTGGGTACTTGTTATAATACAATGATTTGAGTTTGGCTATAAGGTAAGACTGGAGTGACATCCGGGTGCTGGATAACCAGGTGTTGACATCCAGGTGTTGGATATCCAGGTATCGTGGCTTGAACGATGGAGCCGGAACCGACCGCAAATGACCGGCCGCCGTCCGGACCGCGGAGACGACCGGAGACAACGGAGTGGACCCCCGAGGAATCGGCGCACTGACCACAAGACTGGCCCCACATCGCCCAACGTCGCTCTTTTCCGGCTTTTTCCATCGCAATCCGCCGGTTATTGTCCATCCTCAAGTCTATCATCACCATCACCAGCAGACCTACAACTGCGGACCCCTATCATCTCATCGCTGTAGATATCCACTACATTGGTGTCGTGGAACTTCAAAAGAGTCCTGTCTCGCACCTCTTCTCGCGCTCTCTCACCTCCAACTTCCTATCAGAATACCCCGCACTCCTGCCCATCATGTCTCTCGGTAATGAAGAATGGGACGAGATCCGTCAAGAAATTCCGTCGGCAGATGACCCGTTCTTTGCTCAGTATCTTAAAGGGCGGGAAGCTCTCATCGCCCAGGAGAAGACGTCTCGCTCAGATGCCTCGTTCAAGGCCAACTCTTCACCCATTGTCCGCCGCGCAGCTGCCATCGTCGACCGCATCCGCACCGAGGAGAAGAACACAACATGGACCGCTCAGGCCGAGGAGGACCTTGCCACGAGCCAGGGCATGGCTCC
Source organism: Colletotrichum lindemuthianum (assembly GCA_001693025.2). NCBI lineage: Eukaryota > Fungi > Ascomycota > Sordariomycetes > Glomerellales > Glomerellaceae > Colletotrichum > Colletotrichum lindemuthianum. The sequence goes on from MASP02000379.1 coordinate 19,273, forward strand.
TTTCCCCGGCATGATGTTCACTCTCGCAAAGGAACGCCTCGAGACGACGCGTCTTTGGCGTATCGTCCAGAAGATGCCCAAGGGCTCGCTGCTGCACGCCCACCTAGATGCCATGGTCGACTTTGACTACCTGTTCGACGTCATGCTCGGTCTTCCCGGAATGCACTTCGCCGCAGATGAGCCCCTGTCGAGCGAGCACGCTCTCAACTATGGCGCCGTTCACTTCAGATACAGGAACAAGGAGACGAGCTCGAAATCCGTCTGGGAGGACGGCTACACCCCCGGCGAGTTCCGCCTGCTGACCAAGGCGGCCGATGAGTTCCCCGACGGCGGCAGACCTGGGTTCCTCAAGTGGCTCAAGGCGAGATGTACCATCACGTTGACGGACAACATGGAGCAGCACCACGGCGTCGACGCCATCTGGCGCAAGTTCTCGGCCTGCTTCAACGTCACCAACACCATCATCCACTACGAGCCCATCTTCCGCGCCTTCCTGCGAAGACTCATGGCCTCGCTGCTCGCCGACGGCATCTACTGGGTCGAGCTCAGGTAAGCAGCAGAAACCCGCCGCTCATCGCCAACACACTACCAAGCCATCTTGAATACTACGGATTTGCTAACGAACCCACACAGATTCACTTGGCAGCTCAACTACTGCCGCGACCGCCAGGAAGAGCCCGAAGAGGACTACAACGCCATGTTCCAGGTCATCGAGGAGGAAGTCGCCCGCTTCAAATCCGACCCGGCCCACGCCAAGTTCTGGGGCCTGCGCACCATCTGGACCACCATCCGCGCCCTCCCCCCGCGCCAAATCGTCGAGAGCATGGACAACTGCATCGCCACGAAGCTCGCCTGGCCGCACCTCGTCGCGGGCTACGACCTCGTCGGCCAGGAGGACGCCGGCCGCAGCCTGCGCGACCTGCTGCCCGAACTCTTCTGGTTCAGGAAGCAGTGCGCCCAGGAGGGCGTCGACCTGCCCTTCTTCTTCCACGCGGGCGAGACGCTCGGCGACGGCACGGAAACGGACCAGAACCTCTTTGACGCGGTGCTCCTGGGGACGCGCCGTATCGGGCACGGCTTCTCGCTGTACAAGCACCCCTTGCTCGTGGACATGGTCCGGGACAAGCGCATCCTCGTCGAGTCGTGTCCCATCAGCAACGAGGTGCTCCGTCTCTGCGGCAGCATCATGTCGCACCCGCTGCCTGCGCTGCTCGCGCGCGGCGTGCCCTGCGCACTGTGCAACGACGACCCGGCCATGCTGGGCCAGGACACGGCGGGCATGTCGCACGACTACTGGCAGGCGCTGCAGGGGTGGGAGAACGTCGGGCTCGAGGGACTGGGGTCGCTGGCGGAGAACAGCGTGCGGTGGTCTGCGTTTGAGGACGAGACGGCCGCGCAGTGGACCGCCGGCGTGAAGGAGGCGAGTCTCGGGTCGGGCGTCAAGGCGGAACGGCTCAGGCAGTGGGCGACGGACTGGGAGAAGTTTTGCCTGTGGATCGTGGAGGAGTACGGCGAGGAGGAGGACAAGGCGGAGTAAGGGGTGCGTTGTCGATGGGTGTTTTTCAACAAAGACGAACGGAGTGTTCGTGATATAATATGGGCGGCGAGTTTTCGAGCGTAGGAGTGGTGGGTTGCGGTATCTGGCGACATGGATATCAACGGGAGTTTCAACACTAAAAGACGTGCAAATAACGGATTGGGCTGGATGGTGTCATTTTGGGATTGCAACAACACGCTTATAACCGGCGTTCAACGCGGCTCCGGTGGCAGGGTATGGCGGAAGAGAGAAAACTAGACAGGAACTAGTACTCAGATAACCTGGCATAATAGAAGTAAAGGCCTCACCGCCTTATTTGCCAATTACCAACTGGCCCTCAAACGTGAGATGGGTTCAGTTACATCAAAACAGCATGAGCAACCGACGTTCAAAGCAGGGACGCTAATAATGACGACACGGACCCCGAGCACACACAGCAGATTGAAGCCTATTCATCACCTGTGCGACAGTAACATGGACCGCATAATATAAATCATTCGATGTAGTTGAGTAGCAAACGAATATCGTATACCAGTAACTAAATCGCTGGCACTTCGTGTCGAATCACTTCATGTGGCAGTGCATAAAGACGACGACAGTCACAGCATCCCACAGTCCCATGGAAAACGCAGCGTATGTTCAAATGAATAGATTCAATCGTCAGCTATCCAACCACCTGTGGCGGTCTTGACTATCTTGGCGGCTTGCCCGGGATCTTCAACCATCCAAGCCCGAGACCGCAATTCTATCCATCCCCAGACACGTCAGGGGACACTTCTTCATCCGCTTAGAACCTTGGCTCCCTCGCATCTTTCCCCTTCGGAAAGAGATGCTAGGGTTGGCTCCGTCGTTGTCAGTCGACAAACGAAATAAAACGGTGGGACACGCGCGCGCTCGCCGCCCCCTCTCCGAAAGAGATGAGAGGCGGCCGGCGGCGTGGGGTCGCAGCATCGACCCACTTGGCTCGGGAACTGGCGGGAGCACAACCGAGACCGGCTCGGCGCGCTGCGGCCGCGAGTTCCTCGGTGGGAATGCAATGGAGTATTAAAACGTCGGCGCCGAAGACAATGGCCGGCCGCTGCGGACTGAAATGACGTGCAGCGGACGCGGCGCTTTGTACGGATTTCTGCGCGACGAACGGAAATGTATGTCCACATGGGACTTCTCTATGTTTTCTTTTCGGACGTGTGTTCGATTCAAATCGTCCCCATCCCAGGGCATGATGATCTTCTTCAGCGAACGAGCATGCCGTGGCGGCGGCTGTTGGAGGAAACGTACTCCTCCTCGTATTCGTCCTCGGACGAGTCGGAGCACTCGGAGCTGTCGCCGTAGCCGCAGCGCTCGCCGCCGCAGTCGATCTTGACGCGGTCCCCCTTGCGGGTGATGCCGTAGCGCTCGCAGGTGCAGGTGCTGACGTCGGAGCCGGGGGTGCTGTAGCCTGACATGGACGAGTTGGGGCTGGAGCTGTCGGAGCGGTACGAGAGGCTGGAGCCGCTCGACGACACAGGCGAGCTGGAGAAGTCTGTCACGATATCCTCCTCGTCGAAACCAGCAGCGCCGAAGCGGGCCGTGAGCTCCTCGAGGTCCTCGTCGCGGTAGTCGCCGTTGAGGATGTGCTGCGTGGCGTGCGGCGATGTCGGCTTGGGCGCCTTGATCTGGGACACGGAGAGAGGCCGGCCCTTGGGGATGTCACGGGACGACGAGCGGTTGCGGCTCGTCTTCCTGTCCTTGTCCTTGGAAGAGTGGCGCGAGCTGCGGGACGAGGAGTGCGAAGACGAGTGCGACTTGGAGGACGACTTCGAGGAAGACTTGGACGAAGACTTGCTGCTGCTGCTGCTTGACTTGCTGGAGGGAACGTCGAGGATGTTGAGCTCGCGGCCGGTGGTAGGCTCGACCGTGGAGGAAACGCTGGGGTTGTGGGCGACGTGGTAGCCGTCGATAATGTAGTAGTACCAGTAGCGCTGGCCGGCCGAAAGCGTAGAGCCGGAGAACTTGAAGGTGCCCTTCCAGGAGCCCGACTTGGACGAAGACTTGTCCTTGGCGAGGGGGAGTTGACCGACGTAGTTGTCCCAGGAGCCGAGCAAGTGGACAGTCTTGACGCCAGAAGAAACACGAAGAGAGAAGGAGAGTTGAGTGGACGACATTATTGCGGCTTATTGAGGAATGCTGCGAAAAATTGTCTTTTGATGTTGGCGAATAATGATGTCGTATGAGCAAGAAATTCCAGATTTCCGATTAGGGGAGTTAGTTGACCAGCAACTTGGTGATGTGATGCAAAATGGCAAAGTTGAAAATTTTGGGTATTAGTCGAATGCGGCGATTAGAGAAGAGACCAGCTCTGAGGAAACAAGGAACAATAAACGACGAAAGGGGGGGAAACGAAAACCTGGAATTATTTGGCTGAGTGCTTGCTGAAGAAGGAAAAGACGGAAAGGAAGACGAAGGGGATGGGAAGCTTCCATTATATGGCTCGACCGGCCGTAATTACTTGGAGGCCATACTCGGCCACATGAGAGGCCAGGCCGGACACCACGGCCGGCTCCTCTTTGGTGTGTTGGAAAAGCCACTCGAGATGTGGTGCTACCAGCAGCGGTCATGGCTGGGGCGGCGGGAACTGGTCAGCGTTGGTGGAGTGTACAGATGAAGCGTCATTCAACGATGGCCCAATGAGGGGCTTCTGGGAATGAAGAGGCTTGTGGATGGTCGATGCAAGCAACCAATATCACATTGGCGATGTGCTTCACGGCGGCGCTGGAGGGATCGACGTGCCGGGATCCCCTCGCTCAACATGACCAGCTCGGAGCTTGTAAGGCATCTCGAGGTGCGCCGGCAAATAGAAACGGACGATTTCTGTGTAAAAAAGGACCCGTCAGCGTCACCTTTCACTCTTCTGACCAAGTTCATCGTTGCCTTTGCGCAGTAGTGCTACAACGAGCCGGTCGCTAGGATGGGCCAGGTCTGCAGGCTGGGCGGTTAAGCATGGTGAAGGGAGAGGGGTTTTCTCGGATCGCCTTGAGAGTGGACACCTCCATCGGCGAAAATAGAAGACAATAAGTGGATGGGCCGGGACTTGGGATACGTTTCTCTCGTGGCTCTAAGCCGATTGCCCTTTTGGCTTGAACGGGCGTCTAAATCCCTGTTCTTATTGGCCAATCGTCATGCACATCGTCTCTTCTGTGGCCGGTCGCTTATCACCCGTCACCTGGTGATGCCCTGCAGCCAGGGCCAATGGGAGTTGAAGCTGACGATGCAGCTTTGCGGAAGCATCAACACTCTCAGGAGGCTCCCAACCCTCCTCTAGGGTTTCTTTCGACGCGGATTGGCCCGGTGTTTGTCATGCGAGATGAGGAGAAGGTCGTGTGGAGATAATCCCGCGTGCTGCTCTATACAGAGCACAGAGTGCAGAGTAATCGCTCGCCGCATCGGTCTGTCCGCAGCAAGAAAATGCCATGCCGGAAGGTGCAGTAGCATCAAGTCAATATGCATGCTCTCTGCATGTAAATGCGCGATTACTATGCGTTTGTCGTCCTCATTGGAGTCTTCACGGTGTCCGTCATGCCGATGTCCAGCAGAGGCCAAAGGTCGCGCGAGTCGGAAGAAAGAGAGGCACTATGTTGCCGAATGCCTTGCCATGCTGCTGGTTCCTTGGAAGGGATGGATGCGCGGTTGCCCGTCGTGAAATGGCGCCGCGTACCTGCCTTCTATCCCATGACACAGTGAGTAGAAACTGTCAATATCAATCCCCTCATGCCATCCTGTAGTCTGTAAAAGAACACTTTGGACGACAGGATCTAGGACAAGATCTGTCAAGGACTCCCCGCAAGCGTGGGTTGGACTGGAGGAGATCAAACACTACCGAGATCCGGAGCTGGGAAAACGCCCTGTCCTGGTAGCGTGGCAGGAGAGCGCATGTTCTCTGCTGCTGCTGCGGCGGTCTAGGGAGTCAACCTTTCAGCATGGCCCTTCGTGGAGCGGCCCGTCAAGGACAGACTGCCGTCGTCCGCCTTCGGTCGATATCCGCAAGTCTGCGTGACCTCTCGAAGCCATCCACCCAGGCAACGAGGGGAACTCTCCGTTTCTGGCCCTGTTCGGCATGGTCGCGAGGTGCGTCATCCGGCTTCATGCAGGCGAGTGCCTCCCTCTAGCTTCGGCGGGTATGTGAGGTCCATCACACAGAATCGAGTCTTGTCTGGTGGAATGCAAGTCCGACGCCGTGATTGAAATCTGCTGGGTCGCATCCGCACGTAGGATCTGGGTACAGTTCGCAGGATGCATCCAAGTCTGGACCTGGTAGTATAGCTGCGTTGCGGTTCATCATGATCGGCCGTCTCTTCCGTCAGCACAAGAAAGACACCATAGGCTTTTTGCGATGCGACGAGAGATGCGCCATAGGCGACGTGAGCTATCGGATTTCGATCCAGTTTTGTGATGCCGTCGCATGTCTCACAGACTGGCTGACAACAAGCGGTCTGACCTCAGCGTCGCGCACTTTTGTCGGCTGACGAGCTGAATATCTATGACTTTGGCAGGTTTCGTCGTCAGATCGTATTAGAGGGGTCGGCATACATTTTCTGTACGTCCTTGGCCGACCAAGATCGGTGGTGCAGTTGTGGTGAAGTTGATGGGTGCGCCTGCCTCGTTGAGGACGGGAGTACCTGGCGGGCCCGGTGGGAAACTGCGGCTTTGCCCGGTGTTCCTTCCTTATCAGGTCTACAGACGTGGATCTCAACGGACGAGGAACGGAGGAAACGGTTCGGCCAGTGGATCCTTCCTACCGGCAGTACAGTCAGTCAAGATCACATGACTTCGCGTATCGTGTCACGATGTTTTCCTCCTTCGCTTGGTCGCGACTGTTGTGCCAGTTCGCGTCCTGTCGTTGTCGTCGTTCCATTCTGACTCAGTCGCTTTAGGCAGCAGCTCTATATCAATGTACAGGTCTACGTGATATTGCAAAAACTTCTTCATTAGAGGCATCGGATTACAAATCGCCCAGCGAGACGTTTCGTTACTGGCTGTCTATATCTTGGACCCCACGATCTTTTCTATCTTGACTTCAGACTACCATCTCTTGGCCGTCCCACTTCTTCTTCCGCTGCTACATCCCTAACTACAGTCTATCAAATATGAACAACACGCAAGCCACCCAGGACGAACTCGTCGCCAAAGTCACCGCCTACGTTAAAGACTACATGGCAAAGTACGACGCCTCCCACGACTTCAATCACATCAAGCGCGTCGTCTCCCTCGCCCACCGCATCCACGACCAGCACCCATCCAACTCCAATCTAAATAAACACACCATCACCCTCTCCGCTCTCCTCCACGACGTGGGCGACCGCAAGTATCTACAACCAGGCGAAGACCCCTCCACCCTCGTCTCCACCGTATTGCTCTCCCTCGGCGCCGACGCCGCGCTCGCCTCCCGCGTGCAGACCATCTGTCTCGGCGTCAGCTACTCCAGCGAAGTCAAGAACCCAGGCCGCGTGCGGGAACTCATCGCCGAATACCCGGAGCTCGCCGTCGTGCAGGACGCCGACCGCCTCGACGCCATCGGCGCCGTCGGCGTCGGCCGCTGCTTTACTTTTACCGGTGCCAAGAACGCGCGCAGCATGGACGACTCCATCCTGCATTTCCGCGAGAAGCTTGTCAAGCTCGAGGGCATGATGAAGACAAACGCCGGCAGAGAGATGGCGCGGGAGCGCACGCAGAGGATCTTGACGTTTATGCAGTGGTGGGAAGACGAGGCCGATCCTGTTGTTGCATGATCTGCCAGAAGGTGTTTGCTTTTTTTTTTCCTTTTCTTTTTTCGATTCAACTCGATACCCAGCTTTTGTTTACCAAGAGTCCATGGCTCAACTAGGACTTCTTCCCAATGATATTCTCTACGTACGATCTCTGTCGTCGTCCAACTACATCTTCCAGTCTGTAACACTATGTCGACTCCTTTTCAGACCTGGCCTCAATCCTCCTCAACCTCCGCGTAGCTTGCCTGTATCGCCAAGCCCAATCCACCAAACCCAGCATCGGCAGCACCAACACGTCCACAACCCTCACCGACGTCCTCAACTTGAAGTCATCCGGAACGCGCGGCTGGTCAAACGACGCACACAGCGCGTTCACCAACCACAAACACACCTCCCGCAGCAGTTCCCTCCCCTCAAAATGCACCAAGAACCCGAAACCGCTCCCGTCCGCCCACGGCGCCTCGGCGTGCCGCACCCTCGCATCCCACAACGTCGCGGGGCTGTCGTCCCGCGCCAGCATGAACACCGCCACGGCCACCCTACGCAGCAACCTCGGCCGCGGGGCTTCCAGCGTGAGCAAACCCGCGACGAGCAGCGCCCACGGCAGGCGGTCCCGCAGGCCAAAGTAGTAGAGAAAGGACGCGTAGAGGTATGCGCCGCAGGCGACGCCGACGCAGGTGGTCACGTCGGGACCGCTGCCGCGGGTGAGGAGGAAAAGAAGGCCCATGAGCGGGTACGTTGCGACGAGAAGGCGCAGGTGGTTCGTCAGCGCGACCCAGATTTGGTACACGATGCCCGCGAGGACTTCCCAGATGATGGAACCCAGGTCCCCGATGCCGCCGAGGACGCCGATCATGACGGATATGCGGGTCCCGGAGGTCCGGCGCTGTTGCGGGATGGCGCCCATGACTGGTGAACTGGAGGACGAAGAAAGACGCTGGCGTTGAAAAGTGTGTAGTGTCAACGTGTCGTGGTTGAGGGGAAAGCGCGTAAAGCGCAAGTTGATGGGTGATTTGTGGCCTTTGTGCGTGTGCGTATGGGAGCGTTTATGCGTTATGCTTGGTTGGCCACACGTCGTGTGACCACGCTTTCGGTGTGAACCCGCAAAGTGCTCTTTTCCTCGACCGCGTTCGTGTTTTTTTCCCGCCCTTCCCGTTCAAGAGACGGAGAATGAGAGGGAGAGAGAAGATAAAGGGCACAGATAAAGAGGTTATGGTATAGTTGGCCGGTCTAAAAGGGCTGGAGGCGTGTCAATCTGCGTGTCTCTCCCTTAGCTTCTCGGACAAGATACGCCAACATATACGGGCGCCACAACGGTGCTTGAACTTCTGGGTACACACAAAGTTATGTACGGCAGAGAGATAAGTAGCTAGTGCTTCCCTTGCCTTTGCAGGTTGAGAGGGCAAAAAACATAGACATTTCGTCACCGAACCCACCTTTTTCTCGCATGTCTCTTTTTTTTTTTGGTCTTCCCCTGTCGAAGCGTCTGCGTCATTGCAAACGGCGCCCTTGGTTCAGCCTCAGATATGCCGCGGCAACGGACTCCCGGATTCCGGGTGACCGAGATCTTGCATATACATTTGTGCATGCCTACTCCGGACGTGGCCAGCAACGTGCGGTAATCCTGCTCTCGGATGGTGCGTCGACTGGTCGACTGCATGCCAGTCATCGCAAGGGGGACCGGCTGCTTTCTCCATCTCGTTCGGTCTAGATCTTTGGGTTCGTGACTTGTCGCAGCCGCATTTGCTCAGCTGATTAGATGTACTTTGAGCACATTGTCCTTTTCGCAACGCTCTCCAGGACCAGACATACCATCCATCCCGTCATCGTAGGTAGGGTGCATCATCGACTTTGGGGGCTCGGCCACGAGTTGAGACATGAAAACAAGCTTCATGTACCGTGAGGTATGCATGCATGTACTGTTAGTCCATTCCATCCGTGGGTCGAAATTCCCTGCCAACTAAGCACTGTGTGTCTACGCTACCAATTGCCTATGATACAGTCAGGTCTCTCCGTCCAGACACCACTCTGTCCGGTTTTCGGGGGGTAAAGCTGCATTATTATTGGCCGTGAAAGTAAAAGACAAGAATAAAAGCAGCGAGGCAAGTGTAATCCAACTACCGCTATCAATCATCACCAGATTCACGGGATAATGACAGCGCTGGTGGATGTTCAGAGAGTGACAGAAGTGCCGCATCACCGCTTAATATGATACTCGTTACAGAATAACAAGGCTGATTTTAATATAAGGAAGAAAAATCCTGGTCCTATCGGCTGTACGTCAAGACTGCTTCGCAACCGCTACAACTGCGGCTACACGTAAGAAACAGTACCTTCATACCATCATCGACACCCGGTCTCGCCGGCTCATACCGTTGGAACTTCCAACCAGCGGTGAAGGTGACAGAGAGAAAGCTGGTATCCAATCGCTTCATGTTGCAGGACGGGATGCAAGCCCTTTTCTGGATGAGACACTTGTCGATGTCGGCACTTAGGTTACCGTAGACTAACTTCGCACTTGCTGAAAGTACCTTGCCGATCATCTTTCAGAAGAAGCACACGATACCAAACAACTTGGAGGGCATGATGTAAGCAGTGAAAAGGAATGGATTGTTTGTGTCCATTCGACACGAAATGCCCGCCATTGATACTACCAACCTCCAATAGTCTACCCAAAATCGTGGCAACAGAGTCAATCCTAGTGTTATGTGTGTCCCATATGTGCCACCCTGAAATCAGACTCCTGACGCCAAGCAGCCATCCCGACCACTGTATGTACATGAAAATGCTGGGGGTGATGCATTACTAGTACAAATCAGCCCGTGAGCCAAGCCGAAAGAATTCAATGATTCCAACCAAGTTTACAACAAGTAGGCAACAACCACACCCATAACCGCAAAGCATCCAACCGTGTTTTGCACCGCGGCAGCGGTAGGGAGTGATGTAGGGCCGGTTGGCGACCCGGAAGGCGGGATAGGAGTGCGGGTGGCGGAGGGGTTGTTGAGGTCAGGTTGGCCAGGCTCACCGGGTTGACCAGGGGTACCAGGAGATCCTGGGGTGCCAGGAGATCCTGGGGTGCCAGGAGAACCGGGAGTACCAGGGCTGCCGGGAGAACCGGGAGTACCAGGGCTGCCGGGAGTACCAGACTGTCCTGGCTGTCCTGGCTGTCCAGGTTGTCCAGGTTGTCCAGGTTGTCCAGGCTGACCCGGAACTCCAGGGGTGCCGGGGCTCCCAGGACTACCAGAAGGGGTGCCGGGAACACCACCTGGCACAGTAGGTTGAGTACCGTTGGGCCGAATCGACGGGATAGTGCCATTGGGCAGAGTACCACCACCGGAACCTCCAGTCCCCGTCCCCGTAGGAGCAGGCGGGGTGTAGACGAACGTCGAGGAAACCCTCACCGTCGTCGAGTTGCCGCTGCCGGCGAAACCGCCACCAGTCCCGGTGCCCGTGGGCCGGCCGGTGGGATACGTTTGAGTTCCCGTGTAACTGGCATAAGGCGTACAAACGCTGTCTGGGAGGCGGAACGGCGTGCTGGCGTAGACGACGCAGTTCTTCTCGCAAGCGGCGTCTCCGGCGTCGGCGCTACTCTGCCAGCACAGGGACGGGTTGACGCCCACGGGAAACTGGCCGGCGAGGTTGTTGGTGCAGCGGCCGGGCTGGCCGCGTCCCTGGTTGTTGCAGCGGATGATGATGTCCGTGCCGAAGGAGTCACCGGCGCACCATTGCGAGTTCGGCCGGGAGCAGATGTACTCGCCTGTTGTTGCGTTGCTGAAAAGATGCCTGTCAGTGGTGAAGAGCGGACACCAGAGTCGGGAGCCTTACTACACAACATCTGCCGATGCCACGGCCGACATGGCCAGGATGAGAGTGTTGATTGTCTTCATTGCGGAATCGAATGCTGGTGACTTGGGGAATGAGACAGTATGTGACAGAGACGAGAAAGGGAGACGAGTATAAGGCGACCACACAAGAACGAGTGATGTGACGCCGAGTTATTGAACGATGAATGTGATGATGGCCAAAGCTGGGATGAAGACAGATTCGAAAGGGCTGGCTGGCATGGGGGTTGCAGGGGCAACCATATATAGAGCTTCGGCTTGGCTTGCCCGCCACGACGGCGAATCTGCGTCGAAGACATCTCCAGAAGCGCGTGACGAGGGGTTGGGATGGGCGTATGCTAGCAGAAGCGAAGCAGAGCAAAGGCACCTGGAAACCGGTAGACCCAGTGAGACACTGGGAGAAGCCTGGTCATCCACCCGTATCAGCGCAAGTCGGGCTGGGCTGAGGCGCATGCGGATGTCCTGGTTGACGAATCGGGAGGGGGGCTCGGTCTGTCGAGAGTTGTGATACCCAATCTGTAAGGCACGGCTGCCTCCACCAGACATCGTACGGTTGCCGTGTCGAGATCTGGAAGTAGTTAGGTCTTTGATGGAGCGTTTGTGTAGGTTCTGCGGCGATTTACCTCGCGTGGAGCACCATGCAGACGAGATGGTGTGTGGCCGTGAAGGTCTGCAACCAGTATCTCGGCAGCGATGGGCCGGGGTTCACACAGAATTCCAAAGGCAGGCTAGGAAGGAAGCACTGCATGTCTGGTCTCGCCGTCGGTATCGCAGAGAGACAGGGTGTATTGTATCGCCGACATCACGAGTCGGATTCCAAGCATCCAATGCGGTCGATTCGTGAGAGTCTCGTCGACATGGCAATGTTTCCGGGCTATGGAAGCAGTTTCTCGGGATACGAATCTTGTTCACATCGGCCCGGTAGTCGAACAGCGATTGATAGCATTCCGCTTGCTAAAACATGCCAAATTGCCAGACGGACGCCGTAGGTCTGGAAGCGCGCCTTCCGACGACTCGCGACTGCAAGCCATGCACTTCGTCGCGACGGCGAACACGTGGATCAGTACAGATGCTGTCCAGGTATCATGTATAAGACAAAGCGCGATATCCAAATTTGCATGTGGCCGGGCGAAACATGCCCGCCAGAGAAGGAAGACAGCACTCCGTAAGAGCGAATCTTTGCCGAAGATCCAGCATTTGGAGGTGGCGTCCAACCCACTCCTCTTCGTAAGCATCAACCACGGCGTGGGATGCGATCTTCAGGTACGACGGTTGCTCGGAGCCATACGGTGAAAGGCGAATGCGTCATGGCAGGGCTGGGCGTGAGAGATGGAGGTGGGCAGCTTAATTAGCACCTAAGCTCCCGCCCCTGGACCCTTCCTAGTGCAGCTGTTGTCAAGGCGGCTTGTCAAACGAAAGCTTCGAATGACAGTTCGTCACAAATGCTGACAGATACTCGGTAGCTCAAACTCTGGCGTCGGGAGGCTGCCTCGTGGCCCGTAGCATCCATACTCTTTAGTCCAAGTGTGGCTTTTTTTTCTCGATGTGGCGAGATTCGTACACGCAGCCCACCTAGCGAAAGGCGTTGCTGTTAGCCGGTCTCTCAGCAGCTGGACAGCTTCCAAGTGCTTTGTCGTGCGAAGCGAAGTCTATTCTTGGCTTCTTTGTAACAGCAGCAACTCTTCGATGCTTGGGCCTTGTTCGTCTGCGGTGGAAAGTGTAAAATGTCGCATGCTTCCTTCCTGAGCAACACGAGCAAAGAAAGACAGGAACATGCTGTAGAAGAGAAGAGCAAGTCGTCGCAAATGGCAAGTGAGCGGCAGGTGGCTCCAGCTGAGGGCGCCCTGGACGATGAATCTAGCGCTCTGGAATGTTCCCTGCCATCAGCACACATTTGCCGGGTGAGCCCTGTAGCCAAAATAGAAGCCACTTAAAGGCCCTGTCCGATGGCCCGCCCAAAAGAAACCTACGCACATGGTAGTGGGAACCTCGTGGCAGTGCGGCGCCCCCACCAATACCAGCAACGAGTCAATGTACCTACCTAGGTAGGTAAGGTAAGTGTATATATCTTCTCCCAGCCTGCTCAGCATTCCGGCCGTCGACTGGAACCAAGCGATGATTGTGTCTGACTGATCGAAAAGGCCTCTCGACCGATAGCCTGGAATATTGGCTTATATCTCCGTCGGCTTTTTGAACAGTGATCTCTGCAGGAATTTGTCATAATGTTATGCCTGGGCACTTGACAACCTGATGATGGAGTCTGAAAAGCAGCCGAGCAAGCTTGCCAGCCTGTCCGTAAACAGACATCGAATACAGTTAGCAGATGACGCTGGGAGAAATTCAAAGGACGAAGAGCTGGTCAAGGTACTATCGCGCAAAATTGTGGTTCCCATTTCGAACATCTACCATTGAACGATGTCCGCCTTCGATCGTCGGCACCAGCAACACGACCTCATCCCAACTTTTCCCCTCCCCGACTCCAACTGCCAGGCAACTCCAAACGCAGCGAGACACGCTGCCAGCCACACCGCTTTCCCCGCGAAGTGCCAAGCCTCCACAGTCGTGATGCCATCGGCCCGGAGATCTCGATCCTCTCTACGAGATATGGGGAAAGTGTTGGCCCTTCTCTTTCTCAATACGGCAAACTCCGGGAACGAACGTGGATTTCTGTGCAGTGTTTTCTTACAGCTCCTCCGAGTTGGCCTCGGTCGCGTTGTACATGGCGCTTAGGGGCCCGCGCTTGACCATGATGCTCATGATCTCGTAGAGGGCATCGGCAGCCGCCATCGTCGTGAGTTCGGCGTTGGTGTCGTAGGCAGGCTGTGTGCCCTTTATGTTAGCACATGACGACTTGATTTGTAAAACTGGTATATTGATTCACTCACAGCAACCTCGACAATGTCGGCAGCAATGAGGTTCAAGCTCTCGAGGCCGCGGAGAATGGTGCGAAGCTCACGGGTAGACCAGCCTCCCGTCTCAGGGGTACCAGTGGCAGGGGCAACTGAATGTCTGCCGTCAGCAAATAATTTCTGAAGCTCAAGGGAAGCTCAACTTACAAGCAGGGTCAAGGGTGTCAATGTCCAGAGACAGGTAGACGGGGTTCTCGGTACCCACACGCTCAATGATGCGCTTGATGATGCCGTCGGTGCCAATGGTGTCGATCTCGCGAGCCTCGACGATCTCAAAACCGCAGTATCCGTCATTCTCGTAGTCACTGGGTCCACTCAGAGTCGTGCGGATACCGGCGTGGATGTTGGAGTCGTTGCGCAGGAGACCCTCCTGAGAGGCGTGGTAAAAGTAGGTGCCGTGGTTGATGCTGGCAACCTCGGAGGGCGAGCCGCCGAACACCTTGGGGCGCCCTGCTATGGTTTAGCAGTCAAACACACATCCAGGTACCGCAGACTCACATGTGTCAAGATGACTATCGAAGTGAATAACAGACACGGGCCCGTAGGCTCTGTTGATGGAGCGCAACAAGGGAAGGGTGATGGTGTGGTCACCCCCGAGAGTAATGACACGGGGCAGAGTGCGCTCGTTCTTGGCAGGTCCCTTCTTGTAGGCATCCGTCGCCGGCTTGCGGGAAAGGATGTTGAAGTGACCCTCCTCAATCTGTTGAAGAGCCCAGGTGTTGTCGTAGCTCGTGACAGGGATATCGCCGCAGTCAAGCACCGTGGCCCAGCTACTGAAGGGGTTCGTGTCCAGAGGCACGTTGTAACCTCCGCTATGAAGCTTATTAGCCAAAAGATTCATCGTCACATGCTTCTAGTCGACATACTAGAGGTTTAGACGGCGAGAGCCTTGACGAATACCCGAAGGCCCAAAACGAGCTCCGGGGCGGTACGAGGTGCCGGTGTCAAAGGGAGCACCTGTGTCTGTCAGCAATACTCCCATTCAGAGAGACGTTGTCTCCTCACCAATGAAGGCGATGTCGTATTGAACGTTCTGCTGGCTGAGACAAGGCTGGTACGGCAGGCGACCAAAGGTGGAAATTCCCGAGAAGACAGAGTCGGCCTACAACATCAGTATCTTCCCACCCATGGCACGGGTCTCGGCTGCACATACCTGGGTGCCTCCGTCACCCGGCAGATTGTTATACCACAGAGACTGGTGAGGACCAGACATTGATTGTTGGTTGTCATGGTCGCCGTGACCGTAGACAGCTGCGGCCAGGCTGAGGGCAAGAAGATTTCTGGAGACCATGGTGTGGATATTTGAGTGCGAGATGAAGCTCTGTCGGGCTATACTGTCTGCAAGAAGTTCCAGACACACGAGAGGGAAGAGCTGTTCTTTAAGCATCTTGTACTGATGCGCGGCCCGCGAGATGTCAGATAAGATTGGCTGGTGAGTCGAGCAGCTCTTCTCCACGCACTGAGGTGATTGCAGCATCAGACGTGAACCAGGACCAGCTCCCAAGCTTATCATGGACGGATTGGCCACACCGACAGAACCCCCGCGAGATGAGACTGGTCAATGGAGACCTTCGGACGCACCTTACATCACTATTCCTGACGTGTTCACGTTAGGTAAAGACCAGGCCCAAGGCAAAGTTGCCGGCGAAGTGCGGGGCAGAGATAAAGCTCCCTCTCTCCGGGGTCATGATGCAAACTAGCTCAGCGTGGGTGCTTCGTTTGAGCTTCCACTGGCCTTGATTAAAGTAAGGTAGGCATATTTCTGCACTCCAGACGAAGACCCTGGCTAGAAGGTCCATTGAGCTCATGGCAGGGTTATGGTCATTGCTGAAGCCGGCAGCGATGACATTGATGAGAGGAGAGTGTGCGCACGAAACAGTCACTGGACGTTCTGGCCTCCTAGAAAAGGGCGGGGATTATTTTGGAGTATATCTGGTGTTATGATGCAAACTATGATAGAGATAAGCCGGAATGGGCTTCAGAGATGCATCTCCCGCAGGACCGCCGGCTTACGGTAGTCTTGGTAGAGGCATGGAGCTTGTCACAGCGCAACTTTAGCTCCGCGGGGGATCGCCCGTGGCATTGGACTGCGAGAAAATCCAACAGCCAATGGATGGACTGTCGAAGTTGTTCGTGAGTCGTTCTGTGTGCAAACATCGCACTTTCTAGGGTGCTTGTTGAAGGAGATGCATTGTTGAAAGCTCTTGGGCAACGTCTCGTCCTTCGATGACGGTTGGGTGGAGCATCAGCCCACGCGGGGCTGATAAGATAAGAAGCTAAACGGCACGCTAACAGATGCAAGCCGTGTTGAACGCTTACCCGATTAGGGAATTTGGCAACAACCGTCACCTTGGAGCAGCCCGGCATTGCCATTGTCCAGCAGGAGGATGCTGATATGGATTTCTCGATAGAGAAACATGGCGAGCTCGTCTTTTCATTAGGAATCGAGGGGTTTGAGCTTGACAAGGCGGCTCCCGCGCAGAAACTCGGGCTCTACAAAACAGCGTCACGTCTCCTCAACTTACCAAGGGCAGGTGCTGGGTAAACTTGCACCTGCATCACCGTTTCTTTGTCTTTCTGCGAGCGCCGCCGACTGCTACTCCAAGCTACAGCCTTTTTTCTCTTAAAAGTCAATTCATCTCACCCACGAGTCTTCGAAACGACCTTCAGCAAACACCTAGGAAGAAAAGTTTACGGCTGCTGCGGACCGAGCAGGCCGATCAATCGGAAGGTGTGCGCCCGGGCCGCCCAGCGACCCGCTCCGATGTGGAAACCTGGAAGCCGGTGACGTCGGAAGCACCCCGAAGCACTCTGGACCGGCCGGGATGAGTAAATACAAGAAGTTCAGGAAGGGTGAGTATGCGACCCAGACACTGCAAGCTTGGGTCGTTATCCACCAAGGTGAAGCTTTGGAAAGGAACATTCTCGTTTCATAGGTCTACATGTCTATGTGCACATCTTGCAAGCACGCATGCTACCGGGCCTGGTCCCGTGTTCCGGTTCGACCACCTGCGGCTTCGGTACCTGTGACCAGTAGACGGTAGTCGTCTCCTTTGTCAACGAAACGCGGTTGCAGTCATTGCGTTTCTGAATATGTAGGCCGCTTCATGCAGCGAGCCAGGGCGGAACGCTGATTGCTCCAAAGCCTCCAGGATACCCGACTCGGAATGGGCGGCTGTGAGATGTCTTGGGCGGAGGCGGCCACGCCGCTGGAAGCATTCGCAGCGCCTTCAAGATGAACAACAACGCCCATTGCTCACGCTGGCAGTCCGAATTCCAGAAAAATTATGCTATACACGCCATTCCGTGGCCAGGCGAAAATCCGGGTGCGAGTGGGTGCGAGACGGTCGCTGTCGTGGTACGGCAGTTGGCATGCGGCTGCATCTGTCGCACCGACAATGGCGATCCGTTCACTTGGTGCCCGGTGTAAAGTAGCGAAGGAATAGGCCAGCAGTACGTTCTCACAGGACGCATGGCGACAGCGTCACCGTGCTCTTCACGCTACCAGGTGAATCGTCTGCCATTCGGTGGCATGTATCCGTACAGGGAGGCATGTCTGCAAGTGGAAGAAAGGGTAATTAGTCGCTGGAGAAGATCAGAGGCCTGACCGATGGTCACCTCCGTATACTAATCACTCATTGCCCGGCCCAGTCGGCAAGACACAAAGTGACGGCGCAGAGCATCATGAGAGGGAGGGAGCCTGGGAACTAGGATGAGAGAAAAGAAGCTTGCGTCTAACTGCCTAGGGCGTGCAGGAGGGATGGAATGGGGCTAGGCATGGAGGGAGGGGAGCAAAAGTTGGCACAGCTTTGCAGAAGAAGGAAACTACTGCTGCGGAGCGATGCAACCACTAACAGGGACGAGCCTATGAGAAGACGAAGTTCGCCGGAGCTGCCAAACGGCGATTCGTGAAAGAAGCAACAGTCCCCGCTTTGGCCGGCCGCCTGTGGCATGCCGCATGCGCGTCGTGAGTCCGTCGGCGCTACGGAGCGAAAAATCGGCGGCGGGACTCTGATGGGCACTGGTGGAGCTACTGCCGCTGGCTTCAAGCCGACCAAGCTGCCTGTACCTGGCACTCGCAACTTGGGAAGAATAAGGTACGAGTTGGAAAGCTGGATTGCATCCGTAAGGTTTAGGGCGGGATTGTGGGAAGAGCGATATTTTCTTCATACGAAAAAGAGGAGAAAAAAAAAGCACCACGGGAACTTGTGCTGTTCTGGATGCGGAACACGAGAAGCAGGATCCCTACCACCTGTGCAAGTACGTCGTGTATCTCTCTGCCTGGCTTCGCCTTCCCTGCCACCCGCATTTTGTCGGCATTTTTCGTCCTCTTCCCTTCTTTGCTACTTACGTTGGTTGGCCCCAGTCCTTGCCCCAGTCCTCAACTTCATGCCTTGGCAGGTTGGTTCGGTCTTGGAAGGCCTGGCCCACTGGGTCTTCACTGCCACTGCCGCTGCTTCAACCCACCGAGCGTGCATTCCTGGGTGTCGGCCACGTCGGATCTCTGGAGCTCGATGACTGAGGGAGGCCACGCTCATGGCCAAGGTGTGATGTGATGCTGGATAAATGTGTTGCGTGTGTGTACGGAGTACTTATACTAGGTATACAGTATTGGTATGCAGAATGCCCCACGTTTCCTCCCTCGCGCCCTACCGCAGATTGAGCTAAGGTGACAGGAGATTGAAGTATCTTACTTGGTGTGGCTTCACTTCTGTAAGGAAGTACCTGGAAAATGTTTCCTGACTTTACCCGGGTATCAAAAGATGGGATACTGTGTAGATACTTACCTCGATAAGGTAAGGAATGTGCATACTACGAGTAAGGAAGGCAGAGTACTAGGTAGCAGTAGTGCAGAAGATGCCCAAGCTGAGGTAGGGAAGGCAGGTGTTCTCAGTGCAAGGTACTTCCTTCCCTTCTGTGGCATAAAGGTGAAGGCGAGGGTAGGAACGTCCAGTGCGTGTGTCCCGCTTTCCCCTCGGTCGGCCAGGCTCCTTTTCACCTGCAACACTGCCACGCTCCTCTCCCACAGGGCATACTACCTTATCAAGTAACGCGTCTAGATGGTACCTCTCGTTCCTTTACTACCTCACCTTAACCATCTCCTCGCCTCGCCTTCACCTCGAGACTACCTACTCACACCTTACTGTCACTATTTGCCCCAGCGCTGGGCGGTTCTTCTGCTACTGCGTCAGACCCTTTCCCGTCCTGCCAATCATCATTCCCGTCCTTCTTTTCTCGACTGTCGTCCACCTAATTACGTCGTCTCAACCTCCTGAAGCCGTGTACTGCACCAAGATAGCGCCACTGTCCGTCCGCAACACGAGAGCCCTGCATTCATGCGTCGTCGCTCTCCTTCACGCCGCTGCTGTTTCTACCTTCGCTCCAGCTTGATTCGCGTTGCCAAAGCCTCAGCTTTCATTTAGACCTTTCGTCCCGTCTCGTCTCCCTGCATCGGTCTGTGCGAGCTTAGCCCCGTCGAATCGCATCACATCGCCTCACTTGGCTCAGACCTTGACTGACTTCTCGACTCCTTCACTCATCACCGCCCAAAAGCCAGGCAACATCGTGAACCCTTTACTGAACGCGCCGTCGCCCTACATCTGCTGACAACGCCCGCTGGCCCTTGGCTCTACTTGGAACCGGCTGTTCACGTCTGCTTTCTTTTGCATCGCACTGGCAGTCGTGTGTGTCGTCTCATCGTTTCGGTAATCGACAGTCACCACTGCGACCTTGACTGGGGTTACCTCATTGAACAACAGGCGCCATTCGCCAACAAAGTCGACCTATTTCAATGTCTCAGGCGTACCCTTGAGACATCTGACTCCGACACGTCTTTCTTCGCTGCCATCTTCTCTTGTTCGCCTGTCCAAGAGTCACCGGCTGTGCCTGTCGAGCGTCACGCAAACCGCCACTTCATCCTACGCGCAATTCATCCATGAATCCCAGTATACCCAGCATGCAAAAGGCCCCTTCCAACCCAAAGCCTCGCGCCACATCATAGCCTCTAAAGGTTTGACTGTGTATGCTCTTGGTATGCCTCGATATTCTGCAGCCTGTACTACTACGGTAAACAGCATCAACCATGACAGCCGCTGCGAACTTGTCTGCGGCATCCAACATGTCAACGCAACCTTCAAACCAAGCTGTTGGCTCGTATGACACTCGTCTGGCGGGGCAGAGACATTTCAAAAGGCACAAAGTGCTCCCGCATCCAACCAGACAAAGGACGGCAAAAGCGCCATCCTACGAAGTTCGTTCAACCCCAGAGAACTATGATCTGGACGTCGACACCGCGGTGCCACCGGTCGCCGCGCCGCAGCCTTCCAGTCCCCAAATCTTGAGACACCAGTCTGGCAGAGTCAGCAGCGGGCCAGATCTGCCTCCGACGCCGCCTTTTCACTCGCGCACGTCGTCCAGCAGTCACTCGATCCCGCCTCCCAGTCCTACTCATACTGAGGAAGCTTCCCAAACGCCCACCACACCAGCTCGCGCGCCCGCCACTCCGCCAATCCAAAAGAGCCCGCCAACCCCCGACGTGACGCCTCCACAGCCCGCGACGCGGCCGAAGGCGATGCGACCTGCCCCCGTCAACCGGACGGTATCGAAAGCAACAACGGCCGAGTCGCGTACTGAATCGTTTAGGACTGCGAGGGAGAGTCCGTACTCGTCCGAGGACGACGACGTGCAATCGACTGTGCGACTGAAACCGTTGTCTGCGCGAACATCACAAAATACCGTTCGACGCGTGTCGGAGCCCCAGACAAGTACCCCGACGGCTGTTGGTCTTGGCCTAGGGTTGGAATCGCATCAGGAAGAGGAGGATCTTCCTACGCCAAAAGCAAACGGTGACTTCGGCGCTTTTGACGGTGACTGGGCATCTAACGCCGAAGTCGAACAGGAGTGGGATGATAATCTAGGCAGGACCGTCACGGTGAGGAAGAGGCGCCATATGCCCCAGAAGAAGACGACAAGTCCGCCGCGTCGCGAGAGGCGCAGAGTTGAAATCATCGAGGATCGCGTCGTGACGCCGACAAACGCCACAAAGGCGCTGCGTACAATGTCCCAGCGCGATAGAGCTGCCTTTTACGCGCCGAGTGAGATAGCCTGGCCCAATTCGTTGACACAGGAGGATAAAGATTCTCGCAGATTTTCAGGCGTGTCTGTGAAATCGGCCAAGTCGACCAGGTCGAACGCATCGACAGTTGTCGAAGCTATCCTGGTCGATGCCCCATCGATTCCCAAGAGGCGGCAAACCTTGAGGCACGTGAGGAAGCATACAGCGCTGAGAGGTTCGAGCTCCGACTTGTCTCCGTCCAGCTCTGCGGCGAACTCGTCATTGCAAATCGAAGAGTCATCCATGCGGTCCCGGCCGCTGACACTTCGTGCAGAAAACCGTCACCATAGCTACGCTTCAGGCACGACGGTCAACTCTGTCTCGAGCGGTAAGGCACGGAGGGAAGTCTGGAGAAACGGCGGCATTCCCGTGATAGTAGTCCCGGACCGCCGGTCATCGTCGAAGTCCAGGTCGAGTAGAGAGCCGTCGCTCAGGTCCACCAGTAGTCGCAGATCCAAACGAAGCGCGAGCGTCGGCTCTGCCACTCGCGGCAACGGGTCGAGAAGTAATGACTTGTCAACGCCGATTTTTGAACGACCTGGCCGACGAAGCCGGACCATGTCCGAGTCTGATGGCTCAGATCAACGGACAATCGACTATCCTCCGGTCATTCCCAGGCGGTCTTCATCTTTGTCGGCACCAACCAGCCGAAACACTTCAAGGGCCGGGTCTCTTACAGCAGAGAGTTTGAGGGCTCAGAACGCATTGTCGAGGCAAATATCTGGGCACGAAACGACACTGCCCGCCTTGACCCTTCAAAGAGCCACATCCTCCGAGACGGACAATGGCCATCATCACCGAGACCACAAGCTCAATGTCGATCATCATGGTGATCCATTCTTTGGGAAACGTCTGGATGCGCACACAACATCATTCTCTGCTGCATCTGTGACATCTAATGGCACCACTGCTGAAGTATCGGAAGCTAAGGCTGTGAGCCTGTACCCACACCAGAACTCGTCTGTTCTTGTTGTCAACCACTCAAACAAGCCATCAGAAAGTTCAGACACATCTCAAACGGACCTCTCAAAGACACCTCAGCGACCTTCGATCGTCACGACTGGGCCGGATGGAGAAGGACCGGTGACACCACCGCAAGGCCAACATTACATGGACGACGTCGACTCCCCGCTGCGCAATCCCCGCGCCGCGCCACCGGTGCCTCCATTCATTCCGCCCGCTATCCAATTCATCCCCGCAACCCCATCTGGGCTTACCCCTCATCATGAGAAGCAACGCAACATGGGTAACTACTTCGAGACCATGTTGGAAGACCCGCCTCAGCGGAGCGGCTCAGTCGTGCGCAGGGCGCTGTCGCGGCGACGCAACTCAGAGGCCTATCCGCCGAGGAGCGGCAGGCCTGGGCTGCTCTCAAGGACCCTGTCCCTTACGCGGAGGGGATCAAGCTCATCGTCACACAAGGGACGGTCATCGGTTGACGGACCATGCTCTTGTCCGGACTGCGAAGCTGCCCCGGCTGAGGACGATCGTCTTCATCCGCACTGGAGACCATCATACTCAGGCCCGGAAGATGATGTGTGGGAGAGAGAGATGGAGGACGAGCCTGATAGTCAGTTTTACCGCTATCCTCCGATGAGCGGTCGCCCACAGGCTCCGCGGAGGAGCATCAGCGCCAGGATGAGGAAGACCTTCGCTATTCTTCCTAACCGCGCTGACGAAGAGGGAGATTCGTTGCCGAAGCAGACCGAACCGGAACGACGCACCATACGCCGAACAGGTAGTGGCAACCTGCGTGTGATGAGACGCCGCGGCAGTCTGGATTCTCTCCGTGACCAGGCAAATACAAGTGGCTCCTACACCAACCGCGGTGATATAAGTAGCGGCGGCTTCAGCGACGAGGTGGCCCCGAGGAGGCGGAGGCGTTTTTCGCTGTCCGGTACACTGGAAGGCCTGCAGAACATTCCGCGTCAGATGAGTGAGCGCAAGCGGGAAAGGAGGACGCAGGAGCTGCGCCAGAAGATCAGTGGCCCACGTGAGGTCAGGGACGGTGTGGGCGAAGTGATCCGTCGCAACACATATCGCGATCAACGAACCTCGCCATCGATCAATTTTTGATCGTCTTTGTACCTGCCATGTGCACGAGCTGCGCTGGTAGAATGTTCACCAATATTTCATGAAAGCAACGTCTCAGTGCTAGGTAGGGGGATATGGGAGGTTTGATGATGCCACGAAACATTACTATCACGACTACAAGACTTTTATGACAAAAGACCAATTTCTTCGCGGACTTCGAAGGTGGTTTTGTTGCGGAGTTGATTTGAAGACTTTACGACGACCGGTACGAATTGGTTGTCAAACTTAATGGGCGGGGAACATATGAATATGACGAGAACATGAACCTTCAAACACTGTATCATAGAGAGAACTACGTATCAATATGCCACCGAGGAGTGTTTTACTATGAACCTGTTTACTTTCCCATTCGTTGCCTGTCCTGTGTAGCCCAATAAGATATAGAGGTACATTGACCTCTGTCCACGAGGGTAATGAAGGTTCTCTCTAGGAACGTTCCAAAATGTAGCTGTCCAACCTGGATGGCCTATGTGTAGTTTTCGCACCCCTTATAAACGATTTAGAGTCTTTCTCTCCTAACAAGTAAAAGCATGGGGCGGTGGTCAAGTGGTATGTCACTCTGCGTTGTATCGTTATCCGTATACCTAAAACCTATAACCTCTACTAAAACGCAGAGAGGTCGGTGGTTCGAATCCATCCCGCTCCAATGTGATCTTTTTGGCCTTTTCTCAATCAAAATGAGAGCAGATTCCGCCTATGCGTGTTCAAAGAATGGAGTGGATATGTTACTTCAGGATTAGTTGTTATTACGTACCACTCGATTACATCAATTATCCAACCGCTCATTGTTGTCATTCTTTTCTTCGCAGTACCCAGTTTGTCATCCTTTGCTTTCTTCGAGGGCCAGCCTCATCATGAAACTTTGGCACGACTTGTCTTGTCAAATTCGCCAGCGTCATCAGCAGTAGTGTATTACGCGATGAATACCCCACAGACCGTAATGACAACCCCCTCTGTTGGCGTAGAGGTGAACCGCGTTGAGCAAAGGCGATCAGCTGGGGAGGACCTGGATAGGGAGAGGTGGAAGACGCCGAGCCTGGACGAGAGATGTCGAGGGGGACAAGCGTTCATCCAACACGAGTATGGACGACTCGCAAAGCAGCAATGTCTCCGCGAGATAGTAGCCCAGGCAGCAAAGGAACTCAACATGCTTGTCGGGGAGGAAGGCATGGATGTACCACCTTATGAGCGCTGATCCGATTGCAGAGACGTGTGAGGTCTGCTTGGTGAGACAACCGGGTGCCTGATGAATCCAAAGTCTCCCCCCGCGATGCCTTTGTCATCCTATGGGCCAGTCATGAAAACCGGGGGGGTGGACATTGCAGTGAGGAGTCAGACATCTGTCGTGGCTTTCATCGCCAATACGCGGGCGGCTCATATATGATGAGAGTGTTCAGATGCCAATGACGACACCGATGGACAGGCGAATCTGCTGTCGCATAATACCAGCCACCAAACAGGTTACAGTTACCCCACACGTTTCGTTTGCTAGTCACAAGCATCAAGCCGGCAGAAAGCAGTAATGGGCGAATATCTGCGCTTTTGGCCCAAGAAAGGCTGAAATTGTACTTCTAAACGACCGCTTTGGGCCATCTGCCATGTCTACCATGCCTTGGTATGAATTTTGCCACCTGATATAAACGCCTGAACACCGGGCCCTCTGCCAATACAAGAATACGCGTTCCACACCCGTTGAGAAAATGCTGCTCGCTGCTGGTACTGCTGCTTACCGCTTGTCCTGTCCAGGGGCGGCACCGGGAGGGAACGCACCGGGCGGTCCAACAGGGAAACCGGGGGCGCCTGGTGGCGGCATGCCCGAAAACTGGAAGTTGGGCGGGGGGAGGGAGCCAGGCGCGCCGGGCGGGGGAAAGGGGAGACCTGCGGGAAGACCTCCCGGAGGAGGGAAGGGCAGGCCGCCGGGAGGCATGGCGCCATTCGGGCCGGGAGGGAAGGGCGGCATAGGGGGCATTCCACGGCCGCCTGGTCCAGGAGCTGAATTGAGGTCGTCAAAAATATGCTCGTCGGCGATGGTGGTGAGGGCGTGACTTACGTGGTATCATGCCTTGAGGGAAAGGAGGGGCGCCGGCAGGCATACCGGGGAAGGGAGGCGGGCCTGGTGTGTTGTCGTTAGCACGGATATCGTGAGATGGGATGTCTTGGGGGTCGAGACGTACCTCCAGGGAAGGGGAACGGCGGAGGGAACGCCGAACCGGGCTGATTCTGTGGGAGCATGGGGTTGTTGTGGGCCTGGCCCTCGGCCGCGTAGGAGGAGGTAATGGAGTCAATGACGGATTGGGCCTTCTCGTGACCGATTTCTAGGGGACGTTTGTTAGCCTGGCGCGAACGGTCGTCTTGGAGGAGAAGAGGGTAGCGTACGTTGGTAGTAGTCGACGACGTTGCGGAGATGGTTACGACCGCTGTTGTGCGCCTTCCGCACGCTCATGGAGTCGTGCGTCAGGTAGACATCGCAGTAATCGCCTGCATCGTAGGGTTAGTCTCTCTCGTGAAGCTTCTTCCGAGTCGCGATCGCGGGTGTGGGGGTGGTTGAACCTACAAAAGACTGTAACTTGAGTTAGCTTGGGGTTCACTTGGGATTGAGGAAGGAAGGTTCAGACTCACACTTGGGCATGTTGGCGGTTGTGAAAACTTCCTGACTCGGCTGTCGACGACGGTGCGGGCTGAACAAAAGTATTGTTCCTCGAGCGTGATGCTTTTGAGGTGTCGCATACGATGAAGTTCGCAGGCAAGCAGGCATATGCGACGCGCCACACCAATCCAGCGCCACACCATACGTAGAAGCGGCTTGGCTGCGAGGCTGGCCAATCAAGTACAGAAGCAAGCAAGCAAGGCTGCCCCCCAACTCCAAGCTTGATTGGTCCTAAAAGCAAAGTAGCTATGGGCAGGGGTCATTGGGTCCCAGGCTTTTTGTCGAACGCGACAGATTGCCAAAAAATCCCCAAGGCCGGTACCTTGGCCGTTGTACCTGAGCTTCTCCTATCACCAGCGCTGTCCACTTCGAGGGAGCTCATCCATCTCGACAAATCTCCCAACGCTCCCTTTGCTCACCACCCCGACCGACTCGAGTGGCATAGCGGTCCAATTTCCAATCGCACACACACTGTAAATCGACAAAAGTATGGCGCCAACGACATCATTGCTGCACTACGTGTGCGGCCTCGTCCTCCTCGCCTGCTGCGCCCAGGCGCTGAGATTCGACCTGCACGCAACGGGCGCCCATGAGGGCAAGAAGGAGCGCTGCATCCGAAACTTTGTCGCTCGGGATACGCTGGTCGTCGTCACGACGACTGTGGACGGTTACAAGGGTGACGGCCAGACTGTCAACATGCACGTATGTGGCCTCGACGATCGCCCCCCGCCAGGAGCGAGCTAGGACGGAGCTTCGGCGCAGGCAGGCCATGGTGAAATTGGGAAATGGACTAGGCTGATGAGCATTGCTGTGACAGATCAAAGACGCTGTTGGAAACGACTACGGAAAGCCCAAGGACATTGCCGGCGGCGAGAAGCGTGTGGTCTTCACCTCCCATGCCGACGCTGCCTTTGACGTCTGCTTCGAGAACATTGCCTCTGGTTGTACGTGCCCCAACAACACCATTGCTTCACTTTCTGCTCCAGCTTCTTGTGCGAAGCTTGCCGCAACGAGGACAAATGTCTCATCCAGCTTAAGCGACCCCAAAGCTAACAATTGCCCCCCTCGCCAGCTGGCCGCAGTGGCTCCGTGAGCCGCCACATCGAGCTCGATATTGACATTGGCGCCGACGCCAAGGACTGGAACGCCATCCAGGCGACTGAGAAGCTCAAGCCCGTCGAGGCTGAGCTGAGGCGCATCGACGAGCTCGTCGCCGAGATCAACACCGAGATGGACTACCTGCGGTCGCGCGAGCACAAGCTGCGCGACACCAACGAGAGCACAAACACCCGCGTCAAGTGGTTCGGCATCGGCACCACAACCATCCTCATTGGTCTCTGGGCATGGCAGATCATGTATCTGCGGGCGTACTTCCGGTTCGTGCTGCTGCTGTTGTCAAGGTTATTCGCAGAGACGTTGGCTAACACGTGTGAACTACCGCAGCTCCAAGCATCTCATCTAAAACTCGTCACCCGCATCTGGCGACATGAGCAAGCCATCGGCTGCAAAGAAATCACGAACTTTACAGAAACAATGGCGCTGGCGGTGATGGATCAAAGTCTTTCTGCGATGCGGAGGAGTAGGGGCATTGGGCCACTTCGAGGTTCTTTTCCGAGTGTGAATGTTGTAGTGTACACATACCACGGTCAGCACCAAAAAGTCATGAATGATTACGGACACCATATATTAAACTGTACGATTCCCGGCAAAAGGACCATTGCGCGACTGGGCCTGTGTATGCTATCATCACGAAGTGACCGTGCGAATGTGTCAAGGACCGAACCCTGGCCGTACAAGCGTCAACCCGGGCCGGTAGTCGGCCCCGGTCGCCCCCCGTCCGGCTCAGCCCGACCACAGGCTCCACATCGGGGGCGTCAGCTAAAAAAAAAGTTCAGACGAGTCTCCAGCTTGGACTATCGGACCTCGGTAGTCTAGGTACTACGTATTCAGATTTGACGGTTCGTCTACGTCAACGATTACTCATGTCTGCAATGTCGCACACGGTACGTCTCCAAGGCGTCCAGGCGGCGAGTGAACGATGGTCACCCCAGAAGCTGGAATTTTTAATGCATGTGAATAACCAGTAGTGTACGACTTCCTACGACCCGTGAGGGTTGTCAATAACAGTGCCAATTGAGGCCGCGCTATCCTGTAGCCTTTCAGTAACGAAGTCCAAAGAGTTATTATCACAGTGTTTAGAACACAGTGTCAAATTTACTCCCCCGATCTTCAAAGAAGTTGTTGTAAACCAAGGGTCCAATCCGATCATAACCATTACACATGCCTGATCCCACCTAACATTCCCGACACCTTGAGCCTGTGAACCAACTTACTTTCACGCGCACCGAATATCATACTTCAACAACACCCAATCGAAACAAAACCACCAGAAACCAAAGAGAAGGACGACAAGAATGTCGCACCTCGCACGTCTCATCCGCCCAGCGGCCCGCCGCATTGCCCCCTCCCCGTCTGCCGCGCGAGCTCCCCTTGTGCTCGCGCGCTCCTTCGCCGACAAGCCCCCCTCAGGGCCAATCTACACGGAAAAGGGCGTCGACCAAGAGCTCGGTGTCGGCGAGCTCGAGGGCATCAAGTTCCGCGTCGAGCCGCTTAGGAGAACCGGCGAGGACGAGCGGACCATGCGCGCCCGTTTGCTCTGTACGTCTCCAGCCTCCAACCCCCCCCCCCCCCCCCCCCCCCCANNTCTCTCCCCCCCCCCCCCCCCCCCCCCCCCCCCCCCCCCCCCCCCTCGCAGACAGCGATCGAAAGAAAAAAAAGGAGAAGCAGTATCAATAGAATATGAGGAAGAAGAAGTAGAAGAAGAAAGAGCAGCGCTAGCAGAGCAAGAGGGCTAACATCCACCGGCAGACCAATCCCGCAAACGCGGCACCCTCGAGTCCGACCTCCTCCTTTCCACCTTTGCCAACGAGAACCTCCCGCACATGACAAAGGCCCAGATGCAGCAGTACGACCTCTTCCTCGACGAGAACGACTGGGACATTTACTACTGGGCCACCCAGGAGGAGGCCCCCTCAAAGTCCGCCACCACCTCCGCCGACTCGCTGGCCTCCGCCACCACGCAGGGTGCAACGTCCTACCGCCCCGTCGGCGAGGGCGCCAAGAACACAATCGACTCGGGCAAGCAGCAAGGTTCCGCCTCCCCTTCCTCCTCCTCCTCCTCCTCCTCCGCCGCCGGTGCCGCCGCAGAGGACGTCCAGGTTCAACCCCCCCGCGCGGGCGAGTGGCCCAACACGATCGGCACCTTCAAGGCCGCGTACAGACCCGTCCCCGCGCGCTGGAGGGACAGCGAGATCCTCGAGCTCGTGAGGCGCCACGTCCGCAGCCGCCGCGCGGACGGCACCGTCGGCGTCCACCGCGACGTGCAGGAGCGCAAGGAGGGCGGGCTGGGTTTCATGCCGCCCCTCTTCGACGTTGACGAGGCTGGCAAAAAATAAAATAAAAGAAAAAAAAACACCTGGAAGAATCATCGAGATCATGGGTCGGCACCGTACTTCTGTTAGGAAAACTAGAAACAAGTCCTGGAGCGGAAAGCATGGCATTTGATTACTTACGTTGAGTGGTAAGAAATGTAGACGTAGACAGGCAGCTCGGCTTCATTGGAGGCTACTTTTTTCTCATCACCGCGGATCATGGGATGCGCTGGTTGTACAACATACTGTAATATGACAGCGAAAGAACGGCTGCAGAGTAGAGTCTCCGGAGACACACATATCACACAAAATCATGAAACGGACGGAATGGTGGACGGCGTGGATAGCTGATGTGAAAATGAAACACCAGAGGGAAAATGGGTATTGGCATAACTAGACTTCCTCCTCATACTCGACCCATAGTAGCACAACTGTTTTCTGTCCAGCGCCTGCGAATGCGAAAACTCGGAATGGGCATATGCGATAAACAACGAAGTTCGTTTCGAGATACTTCCTCCCACCCAAGACAGGTTGTCTGTCTGTACAACAAGGAAAGGCCAGTCTTGGACTAAGCCACTCATATTCATCATTATTTCGTCGCGGGGACAGACGCAGGGGCGGTCGCAGTATACACAATACAAGGCGTCTTCTTAATCACCGCCCTCGGGTAGTATCCTGCCTAGACTGCGGAGGACTTCCATGACCGGCATCTCCTTAGTCCCGGCCTTGGTCTTTTCGCACGTCTCCCGCTCTTTTAGCCGTGCGGCGCTGAGGGATAAGACCTTTTCAGCTTCCCGGCCTGCCGTATCGACGCGTTGGAGAAGTTTGTGGATGCCGTCCGCAAGCTGATCCACCTTATATTCAATGGTAGACTGCGTCTCTTGTAGTCGGGAGGCAGTCTTGGCGCGGATGGCGTCGAAGGAAGAGGTCGGATCGGTGAGCCAGCTGAGCATCTGTGCTTCGCTGGGGTCAAGTATCGATGCGTCTGCCATTGCTGTTTGTGCTGAGTCTGTTTCTGGAAATAGAGGCGGGGCTTCAGTGCGGGTCTTCTTCAGCGCCAGCCATTTCTTCTTCTCTTCTTTAAGTCTGCTGGAAGTCAGTGTGCCGTTCCATGTCGCGTGCAGATAGCACCACCGACGTACCGCTTGACCTTTTCTTCCAACTGCTCAATCTTTTGCTGGTGCTCAATGTTCCGCGGGTTGGGCTGGTAAACGACTGGTGCCCGTGGACCCTCTTCTCGACTGAACCAGTCTGAGAATTCCGACTTTGACGAAAAGTCTTTCAATAGCTGCTCCTGGATATAGCGAGCTGACGAGAGTTAGTCCGGGCACATGTCTGATATCTCGAGTACTCACCGCCTAGGACCGTGTTGGTGTCGGTCTTTCCGTGAGGCGGCTTCTCCGACAATGCGCGCTCGCCACACCACGCCAACAGCTGCTTCATCCGTCTCGGCTCCATCAAGCCCTCTGATTCTATGTGCTTGTAGAACTCTGACGTCTCAACCTCCCGGTGAGGAATCGCACTGTGACCGCTCTCGATCAAAGAGCTTGCTCTCCGGCCTCGCATTCCTGTACTACTTCTGCGGTTGCCACCCCCCTTTTTCCGCATCTCCTTGTTGCGATTGATTACCGGCGTGTCGCTGATGGGGAGTGCGATCTTTTCCGAATCGACCGAATCATTAAGAACGCGTGGCGTTCCTTGCTTGTCGACTTCCATTGACACCGCGCTTTCCTCCTCTGCGGGCTCCTCCGCAACCGGCTTTGTTTTTGGTGCCTTCTTTGATGGCCTCTTGAGTGTAGGCTTTTCCTGTTGATCCGTGGTCCCTACCGAATTGCGCGTGCTGCGGCGCGTCGCCCGCTTAGGCGCAACCACCTGCGGCTCTTCATCGTCCGCGGCCTCCAAGCTCGCAGTCCGGCGCGTTCTTGGCTTTGAGGATGTCGCGTTCTTCTTTCTGGTCGGTTTTTCCACCGGATGCGATGCATGTGTGGGCGCAAGCTCAGGCTCAGGCTCAGGCTGAGGCACGGGCGCAGACGCGGCAGCGGCAGCGGAAGGGCGTCCTCTGGGCCTTCCTCTCCCCGACTTCTTTGCGGGCAATGGCGCAGGTTCGGGTTCGGACACCGGCTCGGGGTCTGCGTTCTTGACCCGCTTCGATTTCGATCCGCGTGTGAAGTGAAAATCGCCATCTTGCTCTTCGTAGACCGCGGCGGCTGCGCTGGTTGTTAGCTCACTCCTTGCCCTGAAACCTTCTTGACCAAACTCACCCGCGAGACGTTTGCTCTTTCTTCGGTCCTGCTGCTCGTTGCTCATGCTAATGACTTGCAACGGTTCACGCATTCGGATAACGGTCGTCATGGATGGCGCGTCTCGGCGATTGTGCGGTCGGGGCGTGGTTGCTGGCGCTCAAATTGTGGGAACATCAACGCGCTGCAAAATGAGCAAAACCGCGTCGTTCGGCGCGAACGTTGCAGAATCAATGTTGTCGTCGCGTACAGCCAAATGTTTAAGTTATGAACTCGTCGGCGGGGTTGCAGTGTTGGACGTCGCGTATGGTCGGGGGTTTGTTAGCGGCGCCAGCGAGTTGAAGTACAGGCGCTTCTCTGCGATCTTGTTTACATGAGGGACGATTTGCCCGACTAGCCACGCTAAACCACTTTCGGAGGTCACCACCCACCCAGGCTCCTCCCCGGCCTGAGCCAGCGACTGCCTCACTGACATCACCCCTGAAGATTGGGTAGCCTTCCTTGGTAGAACCTGAAAACCTTCTCCGCGCAGCCACGCTGGTTGGGTTTTATTATGCATCACTCGCCATCAACTATACGCTTCATAAAGGTATCCGGAGACATTTTACCAAGTAAATTCATATACCAGTGAGACAACGGACAAATTTGATAAATCGGGACATTGCTTCTCATGCAGCTATTGTTACCGTTGCCACTATTAAATCACAAAATGTCAAGCCAACCCGGCAGCAGACGGTACGCATCCGTTACTGCCCCACGACGCCTACCGCCTTTGAATAAAGTTGCCTGACCGAAACTCCTTTTGATGTATGTGCCTCGCATCCTATACCTTTCAATGAAGGCGAATGCAACGTCAATCAACCAACGACGCCTGCTAGCTCCCGCTACCAGTCAGAGGGTAGCTGTCCCTATTGCCACGCAACCCCTTCCCTCGTAAAACCCCATTGTAAGACATAAAAATAAATAATGGGGTGAAGTAGGAGTGTCGTGAAAAATAATACAATCGAATCGCAAGTGTAAGCCAAACCGAAGACTGCGACGGTCGCGGACCAGCAGCATTGCCAACGGTACAATGTCCCGAGAAGCTATGCGTGAACGGCGAGGATACGTATGTCGTGGGTTGAAATTTTTATGACATGTTCCTGCTTACGAGAACCGCCGTTGGACGCCCTGTCCAGCTGCGAGTACTTGCTGATTAGGAATGGGTGCCGCCATGCCGTAGGGGTTCATTTGAGGGTTGAACGGCTCCATTGCCTGCTGCATAAAAGCTCCGTGAAGGCCCTGTTGCTGGGTCACGGGGCAATCCTTGTGCGCAAGAAGTAACGTCTTCAGGTTGACAACCTCCTCTCTTAGCTGAGTAATTTGGGCCGTCAAGGCGTCGTTTTCGCTACTGAATAGTTCAACCTTAGACTGGAGATTAGCCAGCCATTGCTTCTTGCGCTGACGACACTTCAAAGCAGCAACCCTGCGAAGGATGTTAGACATGACAGTAGACAGTCTCGATTAGACGGCACAAACCTGTTGCGCTCCAAGAAATTCTTGCGCTTCTCTTCATCCGTCATCTTGGACTTGGATCCGTTCTCGCCATTCTCCAGCTTAAACTTGGACTCATCGTCATCATCGGAGTGGCTGTCCTCGCCGTCCATGTCTGGGGGAGGCAAACTGCCCATCTTAGCCTTCTTACTTGGAGGGCCCTGTGCTGGGGGCTCTTCAGCTTTTCGCCTGCCGTTTGTCGCAGGAGCGCCAGTAGAGTTGCGTTTGCCCTTGCCTCTGGTGCTAGGGCGGGCCTGCTCACTGTCGTCCGACGCCGCGCTACCACCCTCGCTGACACCTCTAACGGAAGATCCAGCACCTGCAGAGCCGGCGCCGTTCACACTACTCATTTGAGGAGAAGTGTCTACTCCCTGTGTCGGGGCCGGCGGTGGCTGGGTGTGCGACTGAGGCTGTGTTGTCGAGGAGTATCCTGGAGGCTGCGCGCCGTTGCGACCCTGCGCGAGCATAAATAGACCGTTGGCTGCGTCGTTGTCGTGAGGGTCAAACTGCTTGGGCTCCGGCTTTACAGTAGCGACGCCGTTGGGCATCTCCTGGGGTTGCGAAGTGACAGAGGATTGTTGCTGTTGACCGTGGTTCTGGTTTGGAGGAGTGTTCTGTGCCGTGCTTTCACGCTTCGCGGCGGCACTCAATGCAGTACGGTGGAAGTCGAGGGTACTTGGCGTAGCTCCCCCGTTGGCTGCTAACTGTGCGAACAACTGTTGGGAGTTGGGACTCGGAGCAGGGAACATGGAACCACTGCCACCTGGAGTCAAACCCGTCCTCAAAGAGGATTCGTTCGGGGTGGGAAAGCCACCTCGGAGGTGGTGAGTATCGCTAAAGTAGTCGCTCGTAGGTCCCGATAACATTGCAGGACTCAACGGGCCGGTTCGCAGAGAGCCACCTCCCCAGTTGAACGGCGTCGCACCGCTACCAGGGAGCAGTGAAGACGGGGATGTCAGAGCAGCAACGGATGGCAATTTCGTGCCACCGGGGGTCTCTGGCGCGCCGCCGCCGAAAGACTGCTCGAAGGGATTGGGCTCCAGGCTGAGAGATGCAGCGGCAACGCCGCCGAAGTAGTCGGGTGTGTTTCCTTGAGCTTGTCCGGGTCGAGGAGGAGGGCCGAGAGGTTTCGCGCCGTCAGCATCGGGCTTCAGACTCGGATCGGGTTGCTTCACGTCAGGGACAGAATCTGACAGCAGGTAAGCTAACGATCGTACAGGAGACGGCGATCAAAACATCAATGGGTAGGACGACGATGTTGCGGAGAGGTTCAACGTACCTTGGCGTGGCGGAGTGGCATTGTTTGACTGCTTGGGGGATTTCGTGTCACCCCTTGTCGAGGTAGGCTTTGGTTCGGTCCCCATGATGACGACGATGATGTATTATATTGGGGAAAAGAGGGTTATTGACGCTTGTGGGGTGGACGCCGACGGGCAAAAGGTGACGGTAGCAGGGGGAGGGTAATGTGTGGTGGTGGTTGGAAGAAGCCAGATGAGGTCAGAGGTCGATAGCACGCAGAAGGATAGGCTTAGAAGAGGTGGCGGTAGTAAGCGAAGAGGGATGGGATTCCCGTGACGGATTGGGCAGAGACGACGTGCGACGGTGGAATGAATAGCAGGCAGAGGACGAAAGAAGATTTGGGTCAATCGTCAGAGGTAGCAGCTACGCTATTGCAGCGCTCCTCTGAGGTGGAAGCGGCACAGACAAGAATAGAGAAGCTCTGTTTCTCCTCGACGATCGACGACGACGACTGGCTGAGATGGACAAGCGACGGGTCAACAGACGGTGGCCTACAGCAAGAAAACAAAAACGACAGAATGAAGGTTGAAGAATTGCGTAGTTGGGTCTCGTCGCATCAAGCCGTCTTTGGTTTGTGAATATCGACTTGACGATGCAGTGCGATGCGTAGCCGTGGGAACGTGCTGCTGCTGCTGCTGATGGAGGCCGGGTTGGGGGTGCAGGGCGAGGCGAAGCGGTTGCAAAGGTAGAATGTTGGGGGGAGAAAACGGCAGACGTCACAGATGAAGTATGACGTTGTGACCGATTTTTAAAAATAAAAAAAAAGGCGAAGGCGCGCGAGAGAAAAGGAAATGGGGTGGGCGGCAGCGTACACTCTGACACCAAGTCCAGAACCAGGACGCCCACGTCCGTCCAGTCTATCCACGTCTACCCAGAAGTCCATGTCCCGGTTCTCTTCCCCCCCAAAATCCACTCACATTCACGCCCCTGCCCACCCTGAATTCCTTTTTTTCCCCCTCTTCTTTTCCCTACCATTGAACGACACCCCCCCCCCCCGGTCCTCATCCGGCTATGGGCTGCCATGGTACGATAACTGCTGTAGGTAATTATTGTCGTCAATATTACCGCTGGAGCTGTAGTTATCATTCTGCCGAACTTGATGGCTATGGCACCCCCAATGTTATTGTTCAATTGTCACGTACATTGCACCACCACAGATGCCAGGTTGGAGTGGGGATTTCCTCTCGCACTGTATGTATACCTCACCTTCACAGTTTACTTGTACCGCACCTTAGCGTGGTCCATCCGCGGACGGCGTATGAATCAGGAAAGGTTCCATCACACCTGACCGGGAAGGTGCCAGTGAAAAACGGATCTTCGCCTCAGTATCGATGCCGCTCCAACATTCCGTTCGTTTGGTTTGGACTTTCGTCTGACTCTTGCCCGCATTTGGAGGATTACTTGCGGCTTGCTGATATTTAGTAGTATAGTAGACAGCGTCGTAGCTTCTCTACCGCGAAACGCTGGTGCGAGCTCGCAGGCCGGCCGCCTGCACCGCCGCGTCCGCATTCTCATGTCTGTAGAGTTGAGGTTCGGGGGCTGCTTCGAAGCGCCAAACTCCATCCCGTGTTGCTGGTGCAAGAGACCGAGGGTGAACGACGAGGTGAGCGCGGATGTTGATGGTCTGCCAAAGCCACACACCATCGATCGAGTGCGTGCGCCTTCCCGATTTGCTACATAGATAAGTACTTCAGCTTACCTGACATGTGGTTTACGACGAATATCTTCTAGATTTCTTCGCTTCACTCGCCAACTGGGTGGCATTTGGCCCTTCACCTTATCTCCCGGTTGTGCTGTTGTGTGTGTTGGTGTGTGAGCTGTTGGTTGATTGATCAGCTGAATAATCATCTTTACACACATCGCGCCGTTGCCATTGCCTCGGTCGTCTTGAGCCTGATGTCTTGTGGTTGGTCGACGGTCGTTCTGCTGCAGCATGTCGGCTAATAGATAGCATACACTGTACGTGTTTAAGCCCATCTGTGTCACTAGTGCTCTGGAGGAATGCGAGCCAGGGATGGGGGTCGAGCCTGCCAATACAGTGTTCTTTTCTCAAACGGCACACCCCTGTATCGCTGTGCGAAGCCTCCAGCCAGTGTACTGCCCACCGTTCTTTACTGTGACTCCTGCAGACCCCACACGCGCTCTGTGGGGCTCCCCGGCCCCCGACCCCTGCATTCATTGCATCACTTTTTTTTTCCCTCTTCTTCCGTAGGACGTCGAAGTCGTCGCCTATTGATTTTGCTTTTTTTCGACGCTTTCTATCCGAATGCCTGCCTGTGTTTTCCGACTGTGGAGGCCGGCCGGGACTTCGTGATAATCCACAGTCGGTCCCTTCAAATTTATCCATTTGTATCGGTCTCCTCATCCGTACCAACTACCAAATTTGCCCACCGCAGTAGCAAAACACGTTGCCCGACCCAGTGCAACAACTTTTTTACATCTTCGATCGAACAACTCACGACGCCCTACCTTGTCTTTCAAGAGCCCAGTCTAGACCTGGCAACGCCATCGAACCACTTGCACCGTGTGGTGCCCTGTCAGGTGTCTAAGGATGCGGCAGCCAGTCGCCTGGAGGAATCTGGCCACCGCGAAGAGCGTTACGGTGAGGTGATCGACACAGAGGATTCCCCCTTTCTGCGTGTAGCCCCCTCCCCTCCATCACGATCTTGAGTCTGGCTTCGGACAGAGCAGCTGTCAACTACCCATCCATCCTCTACTGCGTTCGACGTGACGAGCTCGCGAAACTTGTCGTGTCAGACTGCAAAAGAACGTCCCCATCGCAGTGACCGGGCTCCGGCTGCCAACGCCGAGTGTCTTGCGGATTTCTAATCTTCGACCTCCATGACCCATTCATCTGCCAGGAGCGAGGGGTGGCCGGCAAACAATTGGGAGTTGAGGCGCGACTGACAGCGAAGGTGGCGAATTACTGACTTCGACTTCCAATGAGACGTCGCGAGGAGGGCGCACATGGTCAAGGGAGGCCTGGTGTCGAGTATCCGCATCCACTGGGCGACTGCTGATTTGAACAAATTGCGTCACAGCACTAGCACCAGTCGGGCCACACTCGCCAAGGGTCGCTCGGAACTTCACGTCCCAGGGGGAGGAAAACACACGAGTCGATGTGCCCTTCTCAATTCTCGTCCTGCTCCACGTTTGCGGCCTGTCCTTTCGACCACGTCGCGTCCACGCGCTCTCCATCTTGCTTTCCACACTGCGGGATGCTGGCTGAACTTCTGTTCGATTGACTCGACGGGGCGCTGTGCTACGCAGTCTGCTTGCAACGCTACGCAAGTTTTGGTGTGCGACAGGCGCTGGACTGAATTCCTCCCGGAAACACATTACGTCACAGGCTTGCAGGCATGGTCTGTTTCTAGCTTGGGACGGAAAGCTCATAGAGTTCTCGAAGACGGCACCTAAGAATGCGCTCGAGAGCAATGCTTTGGCCAAAAGTCTGAAAACAAAAGGGGGGCGCACTGTCCTGATACTTTTCATCAATTTTTCCATCGTATTGGTGGCGTCACCGGACATGACGTAACTGTGTCTCGTCAAGCCGCCGCCAGCGAATGGGAATCTTGTGGGCGACAGCCAAGCAAACGATATCACCGCTTGCCCTCTCAGTTCGTCGGCCGGCACGGTCGGCGAGACGAGCTGCCGTATCTACATTCCCTGTACGGAGTACATGCTATTTTCTCCGCACTGCACTGCACCACATTCAACAGCGAGGCACGGTACGATGCGATACGGAGCCAACAAATACCAAGCGCTGACGATAATTGTTGTCATGGGATGGTCTAGCCAGCCGCGCCGGACGGACGATGTGGCTTGGCTGTTGGGATGGAACCGATTCCATCGACGATCTACGATCCCGACAGGTCACCGTTTCGCGACATACCGTGGGTGGGCTCAGGACCGACTTGTTTCTGCAGCATTTCTCTGGGCCGTTCGCGACCCACCACAGGTTCGCTCCGACGAGAGAAGACACGACAGAACCGCTGGTTCCCGTCCGTCCGTTCTTGGAGCACGACCTTGAAGGCGACTGGGAAGGTGAGGATTGTTGAACAGCAGCTCGAGATGTGTCGCCAGCCGAGTTTCTCTGGTCAAGAGACGTGCCCTCGACTCCGGAGCAGAGCTACCAGGTCGGTTACGTATAATGACGCACCACCTGCACACGGAGGAAGGGAGCCCCTGCAACACGAAGGGTCATTTAGTCGGCGCACTGTGCTCAAAGTTTGCACCTCGCAGCTGCGATGCGGCACACTGTACACTTCGACGTGCAGCAACGCTGGACGGACTGCCAGCCGGCCCAGATCCTTCTCGTCCCTTGCCTCATCGATACATCCGAGACCCCAAATACACACCCTCAGACGCCAGACGCCAGCCAGGCGGCGCGGTACGGTGGTTAAGACGTGTTCCGAGCAAACACATTCAGCTGTTGCTAACATGCTGACGGAACAGTGACGGAAGGACGACATTCTTCTACTAAATGCTACGAAGGCACATTGTGCCACGCCCTGGCCCTCCCTGGATTCGACTCGATGGATACTCTCAGTACCCGTAGCTTCCATGTCTTTTGCGACAAGCATCACTGGGTTCCATCATGAATGCCATATTCACCAGCAGGCGTTTGTGGAAATGCGCTGGCCACCCGAAAAACCGGAGACAACGCCGTTGATTGTGCGGCGAATGTGTCCTGCTGAATAATGATGGATGAGCTCATCACGCCCAGCTTTGGCCCATCGTCCAACTTAGGCCATCGCTCCGCTGCCCGTTCCTCCGGGTCCACGCCACAAGTGCCCGCCTGTTTAAGCCTCATTTCACTTTCTATGTGCCGGAGTTTCTCGTCCGATCTACGATCAATGGGACCATCGGCAGTCCCAGTCACGAAAGTGTCCCTCAGCCTGTGATTTTCTCCAAAGTACACCGCGCAGGTCTGCCCGCCCGATCATCAGGAACAAGGCGATGTCGCACGCCTGCACCTAGCAGTAGTCTCCATTACAGAGTACAGACGCCAACTTCCGGCGATCGTGTTATTCCCCCGGTGTTCGCTTGTGATTTTTGTTCACGACAAGAGTGGGGCGTTGGGCCAAGCATGATCCCACACACGTTTCCGGACTTGATGGGTATGAATATGCCAAGCGGGCGTTGGCACTTGGAGAGTGACACCGCGTGGCAGTCGTTGCAGTCGTTGCGGCGTGCCCTAACTCATCGGTAGTGTCTTCGATTTTCACGGCCCAGCACTAAGAAATAGGTTTCAGTCGACGCTCTATGTAGGATAAGAGCACAACTGGGTGGCTCAGCTAGGTAGGCATAGTCTGTTGACTTGCCCGCTGGAGGTTTGCGCCAAGGCAGACCAGCCGCCGCTTCTCACATGTTATCGACGATGTCGACGAGACTGGCAGTAAACGCGTCGATCAGGAGGATGGATGTTATGAACCAAGTGAGAAAGACACGTCTTCTCGAGACGCGCATCATCGAAATACGGCTTGTGTAACTTGCGATGGTATTTCCGCTTCCAACATTGTAAGACGGTTGGCGCTCACGTTCCAAAGCATTTCAGCAAGTCTGCGAACTCGAGATGCGCTCCCAAATTCTCGATGCCGAGATTCAACGTCCGCCATGATGTTCTCGCGTGTCGGCGAAACCCCTCCACGGCACAGCATCACTTCACATCCAAGACAAAACAGGCCGAATTCAGTCTGCTGTATTCCCCTTACG
This sequence comes from Colletotrichum lindemuthianum, assembly GCA_001693025.2. Taxonomy (NCBI): domain Eukaryota; kingdom Fungi; phylum Ascomycota; class Sordariomycetes; order Glomerellales; family Glomerellaceae; genus Colletotrichum; species Colletotrichum lindemuthianum. Next base: position 59,378 of record MASP02000379.1, read on the forward strand.
TCAACACGCTCGGAATGACAGCTCTGGGCATTGCGGCAGGTTACACAGCCTCTGGTCCGTGTTGACGGCCCGGAGACTTACAACTTGGTGGAGCTTTTGCGTTCCTTGAGCGCGTCCAGCTTCTCCACCCGGAAGCCGTGTCTCGGCGCGTGAACTCTGACGGGACCCTTGTCCCCATTCACCTCGATCACCACTTCGTCGCCGTTGATGCTCCAAAGCTTTCCGGTATCCTTGTGTGAAGCGCCCGTGTCGGTAGGCCAGACGACGACATCGTCGCCTGCTCGGAGGCCTGCAGCAGCCACCAGTGCGTCTGCCGAGTCGATCTGGCCCTCTCCCTCACTGTACGGCGACGAGACGATGATTTTCACCGCTTCATCTCCAGAGACGGTTTGGGGTTTTGGCGCTGCCTTTTTCGCCGCCGAAACAGCCTTCTGAAATCTGGCAATCCATGCAAAAACTTTGGGAAATTGTTCCTCAGAAATGTGCTCCTTTGGCAGCGCGCCTGGGACCCCCGTAAGCCAGTGAAGCAACCACACGGCCTCAATGTCGGCGAGACCTGGACCGCTGTTGCCCTTGAGTACCCAATCTCTCGCGTCTGCGAGGAGGGTCGTTTCGAGGAGTTCCATGTTGCGGCGGATCTCGTTGACGGCGTGAGGGCGGTTGCGGTTCATATTTTCTAGGGAGAGCTTGGCGCCGTTGAAATCGGAGCGGTCCTTGAGCCACACCGGATCCCTGATGAGCGGTAGGGTGGTGGGGAGAAGCGTTGCCCCGTGGGAGAAGACACCGCCGTCAATGGCCAGGGCCTCGAGCAGGCGTTCCAGGGCCATTTGGTCTGGCGACGAGGCGCCCAGGCGTGGGCGCGACGGGTAGAGAGACTCGAGCTTGCGGAGCATCAGGCGCGTGTCATAGTAGACGTCGCGACCGATGGCGAGGATGGGGATGCGTCGGTGGACAATGCCCAACTTTTGCACGTCTGGGCGCGGCAATACAGGCGGTTGCATCTGAGTAGTGTGAATGGGGAGGCTGCCATGACGGACTGCGTAAATCACCTACACATTGCACGTATGGGATGCCTCTAAGGGCCAGGTACCATACGATTCGTTTCGCGTAAGGCGATGCGGAGTAGTGGTAGAGGACAATATTGAGGTCCTCGCCGGGTGAAGCCATGATTCTGTGATTGGATGATCAACCCGACAGGACTACTCTAAGACGCGGAGCAGGCCTGTTACAGCTGGACCCTTTGAGAGTGAATGGTCTCCAAACTTGCAATGGTTTTGGGAACGAGAGTTGGTAAAGTTGAAGCTGCAAAGATGGACGATGGGAGTCGGCTCTAGGTCGTATCCGTGGATCTATGTATGAGGTGAAAGTGAGGATGGAGACGACCGAGGTGCCGAGGCACGTTCGACAAGCACTGGCCGAGAGCTACATAGAGCCGCCTGTAAGGAATTACCTAGGCATTCATGGTTGGGCTATAAGGTGGGCAGGTGGTGAACTGCGGGGTCGAGCTCCCCTGAGGACAGGCCAGTCCACTGGGTCCCGACCGAAGAGGGCCAGCCAATTGGGTGTTATACTTCTAAACTCGATGACCCTGTCCTCCCATCCCAATGTTTGCCAACTTCACCAAACCTACCTTCGAAATTGGATACTGTGATTCAGCTACGGTCAATAGCCCTTTGCAAAGTCGATAAATATGCAGACATCCGTCCGCAGTCGAGGCTGACATGTATTGGAGTTCCTACATGTCAGCCTTCCTATCTCGGGTGCCTAAACCAATCAGGTTGAAACACGTCGTTGGCCGCTCAAGTGAGCCCTTTTTTGAGGCCCGAATTTGCAAAGTTCACGATCGGTTCATGTATCCAGGAACTACCCATCCCCATATCGGCATACCAGAAGCCCACCAGCAAGTGCCTCGTCTCAGCTTACTCACCACCTCCCAGAACCATGGTCCTCTCAGCAGAATGGGCGGACCTCTTCGCCATCAACCCCACCTTTGAGCCAACATCCTACAAGGCCCTCGACAACCTCACGCTCAAACCCACCCTCGCCTTCCTCCACCAGCTCTTCTGGGACGAAATCCGCGCATGGACGCAAAACGACACGACGCAAATGTCGCCCATCACGCACCCGGACCTGCGCGGCCCGGGGCGAGTGTACATTGGCGGCATGAACCACGCCCTCAACGAATCCGTTCTTGCGGAGCACAACATCACCGCCGTCGTCACGATCCACCCCAAGGACTCGCTCGCTTGGGACGAGCACGACGCCTCGCGGGGCTTGCGGCGCTTCGGACCGGGTGGCGGTAGCGTGGTGGAGCACCCGCTCATTGTGCCGCTCGAGGACAATGCCAACTCGAACCTGATTGACTGGTTTCCCCAGACGTCGAAATTCATCGGCACCCACGCCGCCGCGGGGCGAAACATTCTCATACACTGCAAGAGCGGCCGCTCGAGGTCCGTGGCGGTGCTGATTGCGTACCTCCAGCGCGAGTTCGCCTCCCGGTTGCTATCCTCCCCCGCCGACGGGGACGCAAAGGACGTCATGCGTGAGCAGCTCGCGGCGTACCGGGCATCCGTGACGGAATCCATCCGCACGCAGCGGCTTCCCGTGCTGGTCATCATGGAGCGCTTCCAGGATCTCCTCGCGCTCTACGATTTGCAGCTCATCGGCCACCCGTCCCTCGAAACCGAACGCGGGCGCCTCTTCCCTGAGCGGGAGGTTCCCGCGCATCGCATGGTGCCCACGCGCGTCGACTCGCTGCTCAAGGAGGACCCCGCGCCGGCTGCGCCGAGAACGGGGCTGGGGGGCAAGAAGGTAGTGACAAAGGGCGGCGCGGCGGTGCTCAAGATTTGTGTCGCGTGGGTCTTCTTCGCCCGGGGCCAGCGGCCGACGGAGGCGGTTGTGCATCAGTTTTTTGAGATTAACGAGGCTTATTTCTACGAGCTGGAAGGGTTGGAGTACAAGGGGAGGGGCTATCGCGGGTGCAAGCACATGTGTCCCGGGCTGGTGGAGTCCTGCCTACGTTTTGCAAACGAGTATGGCTTGGTTCTGCCAGACAAGACGAAGGAGCACGCACTGATTGCGAGCAAGGGGGGTGTGTGAGAGGGAGGTGTGATTGGTGACGGTGGCATGGCAATTGGAGCGTAGATAGGTTTGGAGGGGGCATTCATGGGGGGCCTTACTCGTATTGCAAGAAGATTTATGATATAGAGGTTGTTGATACAATGAGTGAAAGCAAAGGTAAGTACCAGTCTTGGGGCAACCAATGAAGCGACTTGATAAGGTGTAGCTAAATTAACCAGTCCGAGGTTGGCATCATTGACGACTATTGTACGTTCTTTCTGTATTGCCTAATCACGATTGATCTATTCAATGCTCTTTAAACCCAAGGCTTCTGAGAACTTTGGTTGGCGTACCCCCGACGGGAAACAAGTTGAGAAGGTAGGTAGTTGTTGGATGTCCCAAGATCCAACATTCCTCGGCCCTTCTTTTTTGAAACCCCCAGTAAGAAAGCGTCAAGTGCATCTCCGATTTGGTCAGACTCCTAAATCTCCATCGATAAGAAACAAGCAGACACTCGCCCGAAAATATGGCGGCCTTGAGAGAAATTCTTACTTGGTTCGCTAGCATGCACATCGATGTGTCTCCCTGGGGCAATGTCTCCCTAGGTCGGAAGTTGGGTTTGCTGGAATCTTGTCGGAGACGCCCAGGGACTCGTGCTTCTGCGAACAAGGTGAATGGCGTACAGCCTCTTCATTCGCGACTCGTCTACGAGAGATGCTCGCATCCGGGGGGGAGAGGGGGGGGATTGGTGGCATTTGTAGTCCGAATGGATATGGCTGAGGTATTCTAGGGCGGCCCTTTCTTTCACCTTTTGCGCTCTCTTAGAAGGACTTTGTCGGTGGTCCAGGCCGGATGAGTTCGGACACCCTGCCTGGCCAGCGTCACCGGGGCATGATTTAATGCGCGAAATGTCATGATGACCTGCGGAACACGATAATCTTGCCCCCCTCGCACTTGCAATCGACTTGAGAAACAGTGCCCTGCAGATATTAGTGCTTCAAGGAGATCAAGGTTACCACGAAAAGAAGGGACTCAACCATGATCGTCGGAGTGATTCCATTCTTCTCGATAATTCCCTCCCATTTGGCGTAATAAATTATGGACGATGTACACAGTCAAAATGACAACTACGTTCATTAAGAAATTTACACACTTTCATAGGTTTCAACGCCGCTTGAAAACAAATCGATTGAAACAATGTCTGGAGTGAGCAACTGCACTTCACTTTTGAAAGCTTTCGGACTCAGCAGCTTAAATCTAAAGACTGGATACGTACACCTTTTGCTTTGTCACATCTCTGCTCTCGTGACGTGTCACTACGCGCTCCTAGTTTTATCATACATGAAGCCATCGGCTGTACGTGCTACTCCTCGTGACGTTTACAGGTTTTGATATTACCCTCTCTCCAACTAGTGATTTGCTTCTTCAGCTGAAAGCCCATGTCATAGTAACGAATGGGTCTCCCATGTAAACGCTCTTGAAACCCCCAAGCTAGAATTAAGGAGATTACATGTTTGATGTGGCCAAGGCGTCCCGGAGCTCTGTCTCTTAACGACCCCAGCCGCGCGCTCCAGCCGTTTCGCAGGACTCGGGGAGAGGAGTCGGCATGCATAACTCACCCTGCATCTAGCTCATTTGGTGTGCAACTGGATACAGTGTCTTCCAATTGACTGATGAACCGAGGGCCAAAGCTCAAAAAAGAAATAGAAAATGGCGCCAGGCGGGGCTGGGTACTAGTGCCGAAGGCGTCGGTACAGTCTCGCCGCCACGAAGTAAAGCAGGGCCAGCGATACCACCGATACACCGCATGCCGCAGTTTCAAAGTTCTCTCGTGAGGACTCGTTGGGCTATGAATGCTTTGAAAGAAAGACGCCTTTCGCCTACGCTCACAGACTTATAGTCATCGTTGTTGAGTTTTGGTAGTCATCTAACTCTGAACGATGACAGTAACAAGTGATGATGGCCGAAGGCGGAAATAGAAGTGGAAAATTTCGTAACAGCAAAATAGTATTTGCAACATAGCCTTATTGAATCTGGATGGTGGCTGAACAATGTGATGTTTTTGGAATCCATGTCGATACGGAACAATCGAAAGCGACCATGGGCTGCCACACCGACCGCTTTCCTAATCCAGGAGGGGGCTGGATATCGGTACTCTTTGTTTGGGAATAAACCAAGCGTATCTATCTCGTTTGAATCGGTCTTGTATGGCTGCTAGGATCGTGAGCCAGTCCACCAAAATTACCGTCTGATAATCTGGTTCAGATGTGACTGCCTGCCACCTGGGCACGCGCCTAGAGCACAAGAAAAACTCACTCGAGCCACAGCAAGTCAACGCCGCACTGACAGTTGATCATCATTGTTGTGTCAAGTATGCCCCGTGTCTTCTTATTTTTCCTTTCTCCCGTGAGGAGCGCTTGGGGAAAGCCGAGCAAGAGTTGGTCTTGCCAGAGAACTCCGCAAAAATGGTTGATTTTGGACCACCCCTTGTGAAAATAGTAAATTGTCTCTGGCCCGGCGATCGGCCCCCGGCTCCAAGACATGATTGCCGCGCCAAGGTCTGCACCGGGTAGACCATCTCCGCCAAGTTTCGGAAGCGGCTCGATGGTTTCGGCCCCATTCAAGATAGCCTGGAAGTCGATTCTGAGGTGAACGAATGGGGTATTCACCAGCCCTCTGTAAAAAGGCATGCTGCATTCGCGTGGGAAAGACAGGTTGGCCATTTGGGCTCGAGATCGAGCTAGATGTTAAGTCGACCAGATCCCCTTTGGAAATTGGTATCGTCCGCACATCGTGTATCTCGAGCCAGGTCACTTGAAGAACCTGCCAATAAGCACCAAATAAGCACCAAATAAGCTGTCAATATCATGTAGAACTGGTCAAAGATAGGCGACCATGGGACAATAGCGACATGAAAACTTGTTTCAGAAGGCATGTCAGAAACAAGATTGCAGTCGACTTCATTGTGACCGGTCCCTGCGGCCAATATGGAAGCTGCGAAACATATGAGCCGATTCGTCGTTTTTTTTTTAGAGTTTACGCGGCATCAGACTTCTTGGATGGCAAGTGTAACTCTTGCGTGCTGGTGAAGCTCGCCCGAGACTTGGTAGCTGCAGCACTTTGTCGAATGAGGAACATCCTGGAAGCATCGATACCTGACAGACACGGGCCGTGGAGTCGTCTGATGTCTGAAGACAGTCAGCGAAGATTCCGCGAGCTCCCCGGAACCTAAGCACGCATACTTGAGTTCGACCCGGCAAATTGGGTGTTTCCGATGGGAGCTCTCGAAGACCTCGGGCCTGTCCAAGCTCATAGCTCCGCCGGAGTCTACTCCGCCGCATCGATTCTGGAGCCGGGCGCAACGATGAACAAGCAGATGCCTGTCACTCGTTCCAACGATACAAACGGATGGACCGATAGGTGACCAAGCTCCAACAGTTTGTCCACGGATTCGTTTCAGTGAACGACACAGGTTAAACAACAGATCTGTCGAGCGTGATGAAGCCGGCGCTGAGGTCACAGAAACGAGCCATGATCGAGCTGACATGGGCAAATCCAAGCCCCAGAGTTGCATTCTTGCCCTTTGATTCAACTGTCTGTGCAACTGGTGATGTGAACAGCATGCATTCGCCAATTATGCAACATTGTGAGGCGAGTCTCGTAAGGAACCGTGAACACTTGAGCCTGAAGAGGCACGAGCACCGTCTCTTGTTGTTTGACGGGTTCATATGAAGCCACTGTTGATGATTGAGATATGTTTGCACTCGATTGTTGACCCAATGACTATGTCTGGCAGTTCATGGACGCGGGCATGGCATCCATTCCACGCCCTCAATTTGGGGAAGGCATGTAGCCAGCCATATTTGCCGACCAACTGAGCTTTGTGACGCAATCATGGCCTGACTGGAAAGCCGAAGACAGTAGGACGAAATGAAAACAGCCATGATAATGGATGGAATGAGGAGTCGGTGCGGAACGCCATGTGTGAAGTGGAAACGCGGGGAGCGGGGATAGGTTGCATCGGCGTCAGCTACCGTGCAGCCACAGACCAAGTCAAGATTGGCTTCGTAACAAACAAAACTTGTGCCAATCAAACGGTGCAACAAGTAGACTTCACCGCCGTAGCTGTATGCATAGTAGTGAGCTGCGCTGCTGAAAATGGCTAACGAGATGCCGGATCACCACCTCGCAGCAGAGACGAAAGAGCGAGTGGGCGTCCGAAACGCCAACGGTAGCTGCACACCGCAATTTCGGCTTTGCCAGTGGTCGTCCCGACAGGTCCAAATTTCTGTACCGAAAGGGTGAGCTGCCATGGACATGTAATAAGTTTTGTGGATTGTCAAGCGTTCATCCAAGCGCGAGAGCGACGGGGCGTGCAGACCGAGGCCGGCAGGTTGAAGCAGGCCCGTAGCGTCAACGTGGAAGTGCTCTCCCAATGACGCGGATGAGCTGGGGAAACAGCAGAGCGACACTCCAGCCCAGCTCGAATCCCTGTCGCATCGGTTTGGCTCACCCAGCAGAGCGCCATGATGGGCGGTCTAGCCGTCGGTGCTGGTATGGCGATGAAATGAGCTCTCCATGTCTGCTCGACGGTGTCCGATGATGGGTAACGCGACGCGGTGACGCTAGTGGATGGGAGTGATCTGCCAGCAAAAGACAGGGCCGATGACTGTATCAGGTACGGAGTACGAAGTACATACTTTGTGAAAACAAACAAGAAAGTCTTGGACACATTGATAACGCCCCGAGCAGTTCGGTGCCACAAGACATCGAGGAAACGTGGCATAAATACCTTGGTAGGTGTAGAGCGGCTTTCCTGTCTTCTGTATCCGGAAATGAGTCAGAGCGGAAGGCGCAAGTACAGGCGATGAATAATAGCATCAACGTTGTCTCTCCGGGAAGCCCCAGTCGCACGCCGTAGGCTTGTCGCTAACCTGACAGTCGTGAACGATATTCTGGTGAGGCTGGCGGAAGAGCGTAAGTGGAAGGACGCCACGTATGGGTCTCTTCTTCGATGCAGGGCTTTCTGAGAGTCAGGGTAGGAATGCCTTGTAATCAGCCCCTGTCTTAGAGGCCAGCTGTCAAGTTGGGGGTCAGCTCGGCGTCATTGGGAGTCGGCACTCTGTAGCTTACTCTAAGGCCCGTCTCGTAGATGCCTACGCAGTACGAAGGTACGGATGCGCATTGTATACTTACCCTCCCTCCCTTAGGTGAGGTATCCGTACACTTGGTCGATACGGGGTACGGGATTGGCAGCTGGGGAATGAGATGGAATGTGGAGGAGGAATGACTCTCTCCCCAGACTTTGACTCTCCCACGAAAGGTAGTGGCACTTTCCTAGGTACTCCGTACTCAAGCGGCCTTCTCCGCAAACTGTAATTGATCCTCGACTCCACAGCCCGTGGCTCACAGGCGCGTGTTGCTGCCAGGTACCAGAAAGAGCACCTCACAGTACCCAGGTACATGTCGGTAGTAGTTTCCTTGCGTAACGTAGCTTTTTGTGACATCTCTGCCGTACTGCGTATCTCAACGAAAGGCGTGGATGCTCTGGAAACCAAATTCTACCGCTACATAGTACGGGTATTACAGACCAGGCAGTGGCGGTCGTATGTACTGTTATTGGCTCTACAAGGACAGGGGTCCGGGCGTTTCCGTCTACAATGCGACAGTGCCTTGCTCTTTGGATGCAATTGGTACACCTCCCCAGGCTAGGCGACGAACAGCATTTCCCAAGCCTTTTCCATCAGTGAGCTGCGTGCTTGCTCTGAGCCCTGAACAGCCACCTTCAGGCTTCTGCCGGTTCCTGAACGAAATGCAATACGCTGGCTGCCCTGTCGCCTGTACAATCAGACAGGGATCTCTGAAACTGGCCGCTTCTGGTTCTGCGTCCCTTGTGGTGGGACAAATGCTGTGATAAGTCGCCGATCCTCTGGTGATTTTTCAAAAAAAAAACAAAGGAGAAAAAGGTTCAGAGGCCACGCAGGCTTAAGCCATGTCCGAAGAACTTCCATGTCCAGCGAATATTTTGGGGTTCGCTAAATGTCAAGAAGTAGAACTGAGACAGCTTGGTCGCTAAAAGCTCTCTCTTGCTGCCAGGCAGTCTGTAATTACCATGTGTTCATCCTTCACTGCCGGCAACAGTACATGATATGAATGGAAGTGGCACTTGAGAAAAGTCTGCTGTGGGTGACTGTTCCGACATCCAGAAGATGGGACGACCTTGGACAGACAAAGTTGCTTCTTAAGCCCTACCTTTGCTCCTCTCATCCGTTTGGCTCGCTTGTCGATAGTGCGATGCCGAAATGGCAGCAAATTGCACTTGTGGTGGTGCCTGTCACTGGGAAGGATTGGGGGGAAATATCAGCAGTATCCGTACTCAGTACAAGCAATGAACTGGCGATGACGTGAGAGCAGCAACGCTGGGCGGTTAGGCGGAGGTCTACAATCACTATGCCACTTACTAATTAGCCCTCACCATGTAGGCCAATCTATCAATGCAGTATTACACACTCTCCTACACCGAGAACCTGAACAGGCAGCCCATTCGGCCCCATCCCGAGAGCTCTCAAAGGGGCAAGGTCTCAACCCCGGTCGAGCTACATACTTACCCCTGATCCCCAGCTGTCATGGAACATTCCTCCCTGCTGCCTTTTCCCGCCAAAGCCGGGGGATCTCCCTGGCCCTGGTATGGGGCTAGCCAACAAAACGCGGTAGCACTACGGATACGGATACAGAGACAGACCGAAGAGAGAAAAAATAGAGAGAGAGAGGAGAAAAAAAAAACATACAAGACGGGGCACGACATGAGGACCATTGGCTGCCGGTGACATGTCCGGACCAAAGGAAACATACTACGTTCATGCCTCAACCCAAGGTACATGAACAACGTCCTGACTGTTAAAATTTGTCGATGTGGACGAAAGACGGACGACTGTGGCTCACCATGATAGATACGCCCATCCATTCTACTGAGACATCACCTTTGCGCATTCGTCCAGTCCACTCTAGTTCAGTCCAGTCTTGCCCAGTGCTAGATTGCAACATTGCACATCGTAAGCCTCTGCATGCCAGCTCCGCAATCTTCATCTGCTTGCCTTGCTCTCCGACCTTTTGTCCCCATACCCATCCCGCTACGTACTTACGGAGTAGCCTGCCTCAATGACTGACATTGGACCACATTGTCTCTGACCCTGCCTTCTTTCCTCCTCTTGCTCTTCCTTCTCCCCCAGTCCAGTCTCGCCCACTCCCTTTCATGAGTTCCAACCCAAACCGCCCCCCTGATTCTCTTCCCCACGCTTTCGTTGGACTCTCTTCCCCCGGCCGATGCAACCTTACCCGGATTGTCTCGATTGGCTTTACCCATAGCCCACCCCTTGGACCATTCGGTTGGGTTCTTCTCGCCCGCGCATTCCTTCCACCCTTGCCTTGTTTGCGCACCGACTTGCCCTCACCTGGGGTCGACGATACAAGCAAGGAATTGTGAAATTTCTGTTACGCATCGCGCACAAACGCCCCGACCGCCACCTTCTCCTTGTCTTTTTCTTGCTGCTCTTACCCATCTTAAATATTCCGTCGTCTGCACCTCTCGCCGAACCTAGCTCTTCCCCTTCTCCCACACAGCACATGTTCTAAGCCATCGCTCTCTCCACCCATATACCACTGTTTCGATACCAGTATCAAGTCTCTTGCAAGCTTTGACTGCCATATCCACGCCAGTCCTTACAAGACACAGTCTTCCCCGGACTCGCCCACCTCGACTGAGATCCTCCAGTACGTGGATCCCGGATCCGACTTTTTGCCTGCTATCTCGCCCTCAGCACCGCCTGGCAGACATCAGACCATCAAAATGCCCGCCAGCCAAATCGCTTCCCCTCTTCCCATCCCTCCTTCGAGGAGAAACCTCCGCCTCATGACGGGTCAGGACCTCTACGCCAGTCTCAACGCTACGCTCACCTCAACCACCCACCGGCCGGCGACGCCTGTCCACATGATCCAAGAGCAGGACTACAGCGTTCCTGCGCCTCCCCCGCCGAGTCCAGTATCCTTTGCCGCGGAGCATTGGCAGTCGTCGATCCGCCGCTAAACGAATTCTTGACATGTACGTCTGGAGCCAAGAGGTTCAACAGCACTTGGCTGCCGTTCGCACATGACGGCAGTATCATCGACTTGTAATCAGCATATGGGCAATCATGGGAGTCTCGGCGATTGGAGCGGGAAAAAGTCATTCAAATCGCGGACAGCAATTACACAAAACAGGGCCGGCGCGTTATTGGGAGTTTATTTAGCTGCATCCGTTTGGTATTGGCAGCAACAAAATGGTGTAAGCATGGGCGGGAAGGCTTCTCTGGAGCGCTAATAGTGTGCGTACGCACTCGTATGTACGTGAACCAGACCATGCACAATCTCAGCATTTGCTTGGACATGGTACGCCTCGGCACTGATGCTTGAGGAAAAACAAAGAACCAGATTTTTCAAATCGAAGTCAGTTCAAGTTGCTTGGAGTCACTTTGCCCGGATGTCGCGTGCGAGAAAACCTGGCGACGATAACCTGAGACGACAGTCGTCCATCAATAAGGCCAGTCGTCATGTTTTTGTCCAGCAGCTTGTAGGTGTTTTCTCCAGGGGTTGTCGACGATGAATCCAAGGCAAGCAAGGACAGGCCAGCCACACTCAACGGTGGAAGATGACGGCCGAAAAATGGATTTGGAAGAGTGCTGCTGTGTGTACCTGAAAACGCCAAGACACTGGACTTGATCTTTCTTTTTTTGTTGTGTTTAATGCTCATCGCTTATCTAAGGCCGCCGTCCATGCTGCTGCTGAAAAGTACGTGCCGAGGTTGACCCGCTGCCAAAGCACGAACCAAACACACCAACGCGCCCCCACCCCTTTACGCGACTTCTCTTACGCGACTTCTCATCGTGAACACTTACAAGACGCGTCAGTCGCGGTCCGCGACCCCTGAGGCGCGAACTTGCTACCCATGCACTTGCTCATTTTCCACCTCCCCACTCCCCTTGCTTTCCACATTAAGAAGTCTTCTTTTCCTTCCGCAACTCATAATAACCACACTTGCCTCACAGCAATCATTGTCTATTGTTGCTTCCGCATATTCTCAACATCACCGAAATTAATACAAGTACTCTACGCAATGGCTCGCGCAGCTGCCCGTCGTCAGGTGAAGCCTGCCGCACCGCCAGCTATCAATACCATCAGCAAGTACGCCCGAGTCTCGAAGACTCAGCCCGCTCCTGTAGACGACGCGAAGAAGACCTTCTACATTGAAATAGCAAGCTCCCGCAGCCTTAAGACGACAGAAGTTGCAAGTGAAACCGAGGACAGCTCCGTCAAGCCCCTTTCCGCACCAGTCACCACACCGTCCTCGAGGAAGCGCAAGGCGAGAGACGCCGACGACGACGAGTCGACTGCCAGAACCAGTGTGACTGCCCGAGAGTCTCTCAAGCGCCAGCGCATCTCCCAACATGGATGGAAGGACGAACCCGTGCCCGTCAAGAAGGAACTCAAGCCAGTCGCGCCGATTCAATGTTTCCCCAATCACACTGTCCCTACTGTCGTCGACATCCACCGAAGATTCCGCAAGACGACCGTAATCTCACAAGCAAAGAGCGACGGGCGCAAGGCCAACACCAAGGTCGCCCGGAGCAAGAAGCACACCGAACCTATAGTCAAGGAAGAGGAGGAACTCGCAGCAGCCAAGCAGCTGCCCGCCGAGCTCCTCGAGCTCCTGGACCTGCAGCGCGCCATCCTCAAAACCGTGGCTCTGCAGTTCAGCTACCAAAAGCAAAACGCACCGCTCGACCTCGGCGCAGTCCTGCCTCACATTTCCCGCACCTGGGGCAAGAGGCGCGTCACGTCGGACGACGTCCGACGATGCATCGCCATCCAGGACATGAAGCAAGCCCCCAACGCCGCAGACGGCGACGGCGAACCAGCGCTCCTCAACTCCCCCTTCATCGTCGCCGACTACGGCAACGGCACCCTCTGCCTCGAACTCGGCGCCGCCAAAACCACGGCCGACATTGACGAGAACACGCTCGGCGCTCACTTCGAGCAGAACCTGCACATGCTCTGCGCGGAACGCGCGACAGACGAGATGACGGACCTCGACGCGTGCTTTGAGAATCTTAGTTTCACCGAAGACCTGCCGAAATCGGAAATCGCACGGCGGCACGTGGTCAACCCGTTGCTCGGCAGAGGTCGCGGGCGCGCGCTGGCGGACCTCAGGAGGGGCGGCGAGAAGCAAAACAAGGAGCCGCGGCGCGGAAACGCGACGAATCCGGACGGCAGCAAGATGAGCCTGCTCGACAGGTTGCGCGCAAAGGAGGCCGCCAACGCGAAAATGGAAGTCGTCAGCGGACCGGAACTCGACAGGCGCAAGGCGCTGCAGCGCGTGGGAGACGTCTCGGCCATTGTCTCGATGCTCGTCGCGGCGTCGTCGGGGGGCCAGCAGCCCGTCGTGTCGTTCCAGATGCCCGTCCTGCAGCAAAAGATCAAGGACTCGCTGAGGGTTCCCATGTCGCAGGAGGAGGGCGTCAGGGTCGTGCGCATACTGGCGATCGAGGTCGCGCCTGAGTGGATGAAGATTGCGACCGTTGCTGGCAAGGAGCACGTTGTCATCCAGGCGCGGCGCAAGCCTTACGATGCGGAGATTACAGCACGCGTCAAGAGATTGAGTGCGTAGTTGGCGAGCTATTATTGTCGAGACACACGCCCACACACACGCAGTGGTTGGTAAGACAACTTGCACCGAGGAGATGTACACATGATGGGACGGACGGAGGCATGGCATGGCGTGTTTTTTGCATACGGAGTTTTGGGGTACTTTTGAAGAGATACCATGGATGGCGCAGAGAGCCTCGACCACGATGCATACTGCATGTCACGATATATAGACTGCCGCGTGTGCGGGTAATGGAAAGTAAAAGTAATGGCCAGCTTGGGCGTGCCGACTTCTCCATCTATTGATATTGTTTGTGTGTGAAAACTTCTAGGAACCGTAACCTTCATAAAGAGCCAGCCTCTCAAGACGTTGATTCCAGTCTCGATGCATGCTATGCAAAACCAGCCAAGGTCGTGTGTGTGCCCATAAACCAAAGGAGCCAAAAAATCTTTTGTTTTCTTCGCCATCAAAAGACCAGACTCCCGAGCGGGGAGAAGGCGGATTGCGTTGCGCTCGCTCATTTCGCGCTCCGCCAACCGCGCACTCCCATTCTCGCCGTTCGTCTCGACGGCTCGAGAAACGACTACTCGCCTCTCCAGAAAATTCATGTTGAGAGCTGACAAAAACCTCATGAGAAGCTCTCATTTAGTTCTTCTTGGCGAAGCGAGGGGCGCCGATGTCGTTACCCCTCAGCTTGACGTTGAGGACGCGCTCCATGGCGGCGAGAACCTTTTGGTCGGGAGTGGCGGTACCACGCTCAAAGTCGGCGACGACGCCCTGGGTGGTGTTGCACTTGGTGGCGAGATCCTTTTGGGTCATCTTGGGCTCCATCTTCTGGCGCGTCTGGGAGATGGCGTCGCCGACCTCCTTGCCGATCGTGTTGGGCTTGATGATGTCGTCGGAGCGGTCGACCTTTGTCAGGCGCTGGCCCTCGACGCCGGGTCTGGAGGACTATACCGGTGCCTTGTCAGCAATTCATCTTGGCTCGAATTCCGCAAGACATGCGAGGGGAAAGGGGCTAAATTGATGGTTGCTAGGGGCGGCCGATAGATATGGAATGCCATCATAAGAGTGGAGCGTGGAGGGGCAGATTGCTCATGATGTCAAGGAGCGTGGTTTTGGTCGAGAAGTAGAGGTGGACGTACAGCATTGCCGGCGGCGAACTTCTTCTCAGTGCCAATGACGGAACCGCTGCGCTGGGCGGCGTTCAGTGCACTCTTTCCCTTGATGACGGTCTCTCTCTGCGACGCGCCGTTGCGGGCCTTGGAGCCGATCTTGGTGACGTTGTCCCAGTCATCCATCTTGTCGGTCGTTTGTGTTTTTTTGGTTTACGTGGGGATTTGGGTGTGTGGTATCGTCAGTGGCTCAAAAGAACAGGTGTTGTTTGTTCTAAAGTGTCGTCGGTATGTGCGGTGTGCGGTGTGGCTCAACTTGCAATGCTGGCTTGTAGTGGACAAAGTTCGGAGGTGGTGGTTTTTTGTTGCGTCAGTTTTTGGGTCGGGTCCCGGCTCGGAGTGAGAGTGCGGCGGTAGGTTCTATCTGGGTGATGTGGACAACGACGACCGGAATAAATAAAGTGGTAGAAGACGATGGACGGGGATGGATGGCAAAATTGGTGGATCGCCCTGAGTCAACCGGCGAAGGGGGGAAAGGGAGGAGGGGTGGTCATCCCTGCATCTGGGTGTCCAGCAAGCAGAATTTGGCGGGGTGAGGCTTGAGGCTTGAGGCTTGCGCTGCGCTCTGCTGCCACCATTTCTGCATGCCTGCGCCACTCGGACACGGCGCTGAGGCGCGGCGGCACTCAACCTACCTAGGTAGGTACCCGAAACCTAAGGTGCTTTCATCGGGAAAGAGGTGCTAAAGTCCGAAAGCGGCCTCCCGGTAATGAATTAGCGAGCACTTGCTTTGACGCCGCATGAGTCTTCGCCGCTGGCATGGCCTCGATGGTTGTTGAGCCGTTGTGCGACCCTCTTTGTCATCTCACGACTTCACATTATCTTTTCTATTTTCCACACCATCATTCTACGACGCATGGAATGCTCTCTTATCACCAGTTGCCCTGCGCAAAACCAAACCTATCGTATATACCTAACAATTAACACCCCTATCAGCAACAGCTGCCTCTATCGTGGCTTACTAAGACGCTCAGACTCTCATTCTCACACTCTCAAGGTCTTGATCTCATCGATCGTGAGCATCGCCCCACTACCCGCCCGTTTAGACCTAGACTGCTCAAACCAAAATCCCGGACATCGCTAATAGCAACCGGCCTGTTGTTCCGTGACATGCGTCGTGAATGATGATGAGCCTCCCTTCGTCATAGTACCTCCAAGCGCCATTGTGCGCAAAATCCTTCGGTCCTTGTCCTACCACCGATTCCCCCCCTTGTTCCGCTCCGCTTCCGACCCTGTCACACACATACACATACAGCATGACCTCCCTCCCGGCTCCGCTCCGGCCCGTCGCCCTTCTCGCGGGTTTCGGCTACTACGCCCTTTTCGGCAGCTGGCCGGACACCGTCCTCCTTCTCGGCTGTTCCGCGTGGCGGAACCAGCACCGTCTCCTCGACTTGGTGTCCGAGTACGCAGACCCCAAAGAACTGCAACGTCTCGTTTTCCTGCTCCCCGGCTTCGCCCTCGGCCTCGTCGCGCTGTCCTCCATCCGCTTCTTCCTCGGCCTGGCGGAGGACGAGGGGAAGAAATGGGCGAATTCCGCGAGGCCGCTGTTGATCCCCGCCAAGACGATGCACAGGCGGACGTTTCCAAAAGTCCACGATTTCGCCTATTCGTATCTCGTAGTCGGGATTCCCGTGGGCTGGGAGGGCACGTACGCGGGCATGGTTTCGAGCGGAGCGGGAAAGAGGAGCTGGAGGTCGTGGATCTCGGTTGTCCCGGACCAGAGGAAGGGCTGGTTCCATGTCGATCCGGCGGACTACTTGGAAAGAGGCAACGGACATCTCGGACTCAGGAGGAAGTTGGATGCGTATCTTGAAGCCCAAGTGAGTGTGATGTACCTATGACAAGACCTGTGAACTAAGGCGATGTAGGGCGCCGATCCAGCGAGATACCCAGGAGCGTACCTGGTTACGGCCGCCAAGTTTCTCGGATACAGCTTCAACCCCGTTTCCTTCTGGTATCTCTACTCCAAGGATGATGAACTGAGCGCCATGATCCTCGAGGTGAACAACACCTTTGACGAGCGGAGAATGTACTTCCTCCCATCAGACGCCATCCCCGCGGAGCAGCGCGTCTCAGGAACGCAGCCAGAACCAGAAAAGCCTGCAATCACCTCGAGATTGACCAAACAGTGGCCCAAGGACTTTCACGTCTCCCCCTTCAACTCCCGCAAAGGCTCCTATTCTCTCTCGGCAACCGACTTCTTCAGTCCCGGACCCAAGGGCGGGCTCTACAACCTCGACACGACAATCACCCTCAAATCCTCAAAGGAACATACCAAGCTTGTCGCGAGACTCTTTTCCTCCGCACCGCCCCTCGACCCGGGCACCATGTCCTACCTCCAGAAACTTCGCTTCCTCTGCGCCTGGTTTTGGGTCGGCTTCGTGACCTTCCCCCGCATCGTCAAGGAAGCTGGCCTCCTCTTCTCCCGCCGCCGCCTGCACGTCTGGTACCGCCCGGAACCCCTAACCTCCAACATCGGCCGCCGCGCCGACCCCACGGAACGCGGCCTCGAGCCCTTCTTCCGCGCGTACCTCGGCCACCTCGTCAAGAACTGTTCCGCTGCCGTAACCCTGACATACATCCCCTCCGGCGTCGAAAACGACACGACCCCGGCAGAAACGTTCCACTCACCCCTCGCTAAAAAGCAACCCAAGCGCGCGGAACCGCTCACGCTCAAAGTCCTCACGCCGGCCTTTTACACCCGCTTCGTCCGCTACGCGCACGACCTCGAGGCCGTCTGCTGCGAGTTCCAGGACAACGCGACTCTCCACGTCTCCCGCCCCGATCTCCTCCCCAAACTCATTCTTAAGAAGCCCGTGCCGCCGTTGCGGACAACCAACGTACTGGACTTTGTCTACTTCCGCGCCATACGCGCCCTGCGCCGCCGGCCGGGGCGCATTGACAGGCCGCTGACCTCGGCCGCGACGGATGCGAAACCGGGAGCGCAAGACGGCGGGCGGAGGGTGGAAAAGATTGACATACGCGACTTTCGCATGTCGTCCATGGACGGCTTCGTCCTCGGCGGCCAGGACACGCAGGCGAGGAGCAGGTACAGGACACTCGTTCTGCGGTCGTTCCTCGCGGATAAGGTTGCGCTGGGGAGT
Organism: Colletotrichum lindemuthianum; assembly: GCA_001693025.2. Classification (NCBI taxonomy): domain Eukaryota; kingdom Fungi; phylum Ascomycota; class Sordariomycetes; order Glomerellales; family Glomerellaceae; genus Colletotrichum; species Colletotrichum lindemuthianum. The sequence continues at coordinate 77,398 of MASP02000379.1, forward strand.
GTCGAGGTCCTGGGTCTGCAGCAGTTTGTTCTGCGCGCCGGGTTTGCCTGGGTCTTGTCTGCCTTTGTTGGCCCGCTACTCTTGGCGCTGTGAAGGGGGGGGCGCTCTTTTTGTCTCAGTAAGCGTCGTGCATCATCCCAGGCTAGTGATGCCACTGCGGTGTTTTGTATGAATAATAATAGCGATAGAGCCTGTGAAAAACCACACACAGTGTCATAGCCACAAGCGATTAGGGAATGAGTAATAGGGAGCTGCTTGTTGAGTTCCTAGCTTGAGGGTTCATGGAGATGCGCGTCGTCGAGCATCTGGCAATTCAAAACGTCTCTAAGTCCAACTGCAACTAATGAGACTCTTCGGCAGACACGACGATGAGTGGCTGTGCAGACGAGTTGCGTTGTTTTGCGACAGTCAAGCCATGACCTAGGCAGTATCGTTGTGCTTGCGCCAGGTTATGCCAAGTGAGGTCTAGGTCCCTCAGACTTTTGCATCTGCTGGTTCCAACAGTATTTCAAATACCCTCCTTTGTAGCGGTGCTACCCCTTCGCGTGCATATCCGGCGATATTTCTCGTTGGATCGCGGAAGGGCGGTGACGCCGGAAATGCAAATCCTCTAGCTGGCATCTGAATGGGGTTACCTTACCTCACCTCAGCTCCGACACAGGGTAACTGCTTCGGCAGCTAGTCGAATCCATAGAAGCAGACAGCTAAGATAGCTTCCCGGGCGTCCGTATCTTTACTCATGCCGTCCGTTGACACGGATAGTTTGTCAATGATACACTTTTGTCCAGCAATTGGACAGGTGACAGCCATCCCGTCATTTTTCGGCTCGACCGTCCCATATTACCGAATCACTGCCGTGCTGCCTGGCCGGTGCCCGCTTCTCCGAGTCCCGCTTGACCGGGGGTTTTCAATGCAGACGAGAACGGTTGGCGGGGACTATCCACTCAGACGTCATATTTCATCCAGCACTTTTCGTCCAGGGCCTTGATCCCGTCTCCCTCCGCGGTACCCAATGGCTCCAACTGCTCGATTCGAGGAAAATTGCAAAAGCTCCTGTGGACGCGCCCGGCAGCTACAAGCCAGAGGACCTCGAGTCGAGGTGCTTGCCGCCATAATAAGCATAGCGCGTGCTTAAGCTGCCGGGAAGCTGCAGCGGCACCAAGACTAGCCCCGCATCGAATTCCAAATCGTCCCAGCTTACTTGGATAGTTGGTGGTGTATACTTCGTGTTCGTGGATGGCTGCAGAGCGGGGGTTAACTCTCCCAGCTTCCAAATTCATCTGCACTTTGCTGCCAGAGCTGGATAAGTGCTTCATGTCCTGGAGTACATGTCGTGGGACTTTACATGACAAATATTTTGGTCAAAAGTAATCGGAGTTCCTCTTTGGAATAACGTGAGCGTTCCGAGCACCGTGACGTTAGTTTGACCCTTTCCGCGATGAGCGCAACATCGTTACCCCATGGAGGGGTAGATTGTACGAGGTTCGAGATAGGGACTTACTGCCCTTGCCCGATTTGAACCAGCAGCATCGACAGGCTGCATATCCCAGCTTCGAGGGGAACAGGCCCATGAATCAAGGATTGCCGGGGGCCGCAGCGCTGACAGAAAGTTTGTCGAACCCAAAGACCCTTCCTGCGTGTGTTCCCCGAAGCTTTATTCCATGTCGAGACAAATTGGGGTCAAGTCCGTCCGGATGAGCAGCCAGAGCGAACGTGGGCGTCTTCAAAGGCGTGTCGAGTCTTGATATGTGTGTGTAGAAGGGTTCGCCGGCCCATTGATCGCTCTTCTTTCGTAATCTTCATTGTCTCTTCGACGATTAAAACGCCATTGCAAGAAAGTCTGCTCTCTAAAGCGATGGCTCGAGTCGTGCGCGCAGCCGTCTCCCGCCAACGACAGTCCAAAGTATCGACCAATCTCCACGCCCATCCGACCTGAGCCCCGAGCCCCAGGTACCTCGATACGGTAAGTGACGTTCGTCATAAGAAGGTCAGCACGCTGGTGGTTATCGAGTGAGCCACCAACTAAATCCTGCAGACAAATCAGATTACATACCCCGCCCCCTCTCTCCAAGTCGAGGGAACAAAAGGAGCCTGTTCCCGTCCGCAGTTGTTGAGCAGATCTACCCGTGTCGAAGCCCGCTGCACTGCACTGTCTGCCCACATCTTAGTACCTCTTCTCGGAGCAAACAAGACGACGTAACATAACCGCATCACAACATGCCTCTCTCCGGACACTGCCTCTGCAAGGCCGTCACCTACAAGGTCGACGTCGACGCCCCGCTCGTCACTGGCTACGACCACTGCGACGACTGCCAACGTCAGAGCGGCTCGACATACTGTGAGTGAACCCGTCTCTCGATATGATCTTTTCAAGGGGATTTCCTTCCTGCTCGCCCATTGATCGCAAAAAAGCTTCGTGGCTGCTGCTGACGCCTCACAGCTCTCGTCGTTGTCGTCCCAAAGGACAAGCTGACCATCAACGGCCCCACCAAGAGCTGGGCTGGAAAGGGCTCCTCCGGCAAGGACGTCCACCGCATCTTCTGCTCCGAGTGCGGCTCGCCCATCGCCCACGACCCCGATGCCGCTCCTGAAATCATTGCTCTGAAGGGTGGCACTCTCGACGCCGAGATCAAGAAGACCCTGAAGCCTGTAAGCTGAACCGGGAGCCATCGCCCAATCCGTGCAAGAACACCTGGAATTTCTTGAACGAGAGGACTGATGCGTTTCAATAGGACACCGAAATTTGGACCGTTGGTAAGCTTCCCTTCTGCCAGGAGAAGCTGGCAAAGCCCTTCGAGCACATGCCTCAGTAAACAACGACGATGGCGACGACGCGACATCAAAATAAGAGAGAGGGGTGTGGAGCCGATGGGTCTGGAAGCACGAAAAGCTCGGGACTGAGAACTTATACTCGATGAGTCTGACCAGGTTTGACCGGGATGATGGTGGGAGGTGAGGTCGGGTTTGATGCCGATGTGGACTGGCGTGAGAACCCGGAGGGTTGATGATGAAATTGTCCCCGATCCAACCACCTCGACCCGTTTCGGTAGTTACGACCAAACAGCCATGATACTGTCACTGGAAATGACTTCTCGCATAATGCAATTTATTTCTTTCGCCAATGCGCCGTCAAGCTGTCTACACCCGTGCTCGCAACGGCTCCTGGACGCAGCCAGCACTCATTTATACTGACACTCACTCGGCCGCACTCTGGAAGCGCGTCGTCACTCGTGGGGACATGCGAACGGGTTCAAAGCCAAGCTTTGCTGCTCATTATTACCTGGTTCATTAATCCATCTTAACTACAATCGTGTTGGCCGACTCCACGTCATTCATTCCATTCCATTAACCCATAGTATGTTTGTTGACGACACCGAGCTACCGCTTACAGGCCAGCGAGAACGGCCAGACCAGCAGCGCCAGCAATAAGCCCACCCGCAGCAAAGGAAGGTACAGCCCCGCTGTCGGAAGTAGTTGTAGCAGCGGCGTCACCAGAAGCCGCACCAGAGGACGCCGAGGACGGCGAGGGAGAAACCGCACCGCTACTGGTAACGGTGCGGGTTGTGATAGCAGTAGAGTCCTCGGTAGGCTCGGCCGTGGTTTGTGCGCCTGTGTTGGTAGCGCTGGCGGCTGCTCCGGTGATGCTGCCGGGTCCCTGGGGTCCGCTGGGCGTATAGTAGACCGACATGGCCGTGTTGGTGACAGTACTGCGAGCAGTAGCACCCGTGGTCACAGGAGTAGCGGCAGCTTCAATGTTGGAGTAGACGGTCGCGAAAGCGGCCGTGAGATATCCGGAGCAAAGAGCGTCGGAGGCTGATGCCAGGATACCACTATAGAAGGCAAAGTCTCTCTCGCTGCGTAGTCCGTGAGATCGGAGACATCGTTCGCATCCTAGCTTCTCGGCGAAGAAGGAGCCACCGCACATGCATTGAGCGTGGGCCTCGAGGTAGATGGACTCTGTGCCGTTGGGAGCACAGGCAATTTCGATGTTCTCAACCTGAACACAGGGGGGAAGCTGACCGCCAGAGACGTCGGGCCTGCAGACTGCGTCTGGGGGAGGGTCGTTGCTCTTCTGGCGAGAACCAAGCAAGTTTTGAGGGGTGGAGAAGGCGAGGGCTGCCGAAGGAAGAAGAGCAGTGATGCCCGACAACAGAGCCGTCTGTCTCATCTTGATGGGTGTCGTATATGTGGAGAGCAACAGCGAGAAGCGAATAGCGATGTCTATGTGATTATCGCCGAGTAATTGAGAGTATGTAGAGCTGTAGTAGTGTAAGTTGTGTTACGCGATTTGGAACTGGTGGTAGTGGAAGTGATGTAGAGAATGGGCAGAGGTCCGTCAATAAATGGAAAGGCGCGAGGACCATGGCAGCATCATGGGAAAGGGCGTTGCCCGACGGTTGCCTGACGGTTGCCCGACGATGCAACCAAACCAACGGCCAAGAGAAGACCGCCTCGTCGCGTTTGCTACCTGCCCTGTCGTCGCGTAGCATCATGGGCACATGCGTTGGGTAGGCTTGGAGTCGACCGGGCAAAACGGGAAGGAGTTGCGGGCAGGCTTTGGACCTTTTGTATGGCGCCATGCCTGTTTAAACCATTTGCAGGTGGTTCATCTTGGCTATTAGGTTCTTATCGTCATGTCCGTCGGGAAAATGGGCTGGCCAGGGGTTTCATTCACGATGAGGAGAGACTTGCTCGGTCGATTTCACGCGGGAGGAAATTGGCATTGCGGCACAGGAAGTCGGTGACTCGATAATTAATACTTGTGTGCTCTACCAATGGTAAATTGACCACTCATGAAAATGGAACCATTCCGCGCCGAGCAGCTCCGGCAAGCCTATACTACCTTATGCGGCCTAGATGGACAGGGATTATGATGTCCAGTCCATGGTCGACTGGTGATGGTGATAGTAGTAGTACAGCTCCAAGAGCTCGGGCGGATCGTGGAGTAAGGCAAACAGGGGAGGCCAGTTTCCTATTGGCGGATCAACCGATCCCTGAGCTTAAGCGATAACGACATCACCATATTCGGCCTCGTTTTGGCCGGGTACCTTAGCAGAAATGGAACGGGACTGTCTTCCCAGGTCCTTTGCTGGGAGCTTATCTGTCGCTGCTGCCTCTTGGCTCTGTTGCTGCCTACTTGGATCGGATCGCGTAAGTCTTCACTCGCTGAAGGGGAACTGCGCACCACGCCTGCTGATTACGCAAAAACAGGGATCTGAGAGAAAAAAGAAAAGAGTAAGACCATGGGTCAAAGTCGTGGGCTCTGATGTGCCTTGGATACGGATAGGTAGACTGAAGCCCACCACAGAGGCCGGCCATAAGCCTGATGCGCAGCTCAATATTTCTTGAAATGGAAACAGAAGCGGAATGAATGTATATATACACACTGTTTAACCTGTCCAGAGAGAAAGGTGCGAGTGTCCGTAAAAGTCATTATATACAACGTGTTTACTGCCTTCGAGCGCAGCTTCGCTTGGAGCACACCGAAAGCTATCCTGCCGAGACCAACAAGGCATCCATGGCAGTTCTATATCCGTCCTCCAGCTGTAATTCCACACAGTCCTGTGCCTCCCGATTGACTTCGTGTATGGGCCATCCGAAGCCCGTTCCCTGCTGTGTAGCAAGCGTTTTAACACGATGATGGGGGCGTGTCTGTCACTAACATAAAGAACGTGAATACCAGTTACGTCCGTCTCGCCGCAGAGCGAATTCACAGCTTGGGTAGCAGTCCAATATCATTTGCTTCTTGCAGGTGTCACGCCTTGCAACGAGTCAACTCCATGCTGAGGCTCAGCTACCAGCCTGCTCCCAATGTAGACACAAGCGACCGCTGACTTGGATATCTGTACCAATACTCAGAAAATCATATCCAGCGGGCGACATAACCACGGTTGAGGCTCAACTGATTTCCCACACCTTGAGGCGGGATGAGATCGGTAAGTACCGTGGGTTTTTGTCTTAACCATGGCGTTTCCAATTCGACACTCCTGGTGGCGAAGTCGGCACACTTATGCAGCCTTTCTCCGAACAAAGAGCAGCTGGTCGAGTCCTTCGTGGCAAGCTTGAGGCTAGACTGTCGCTAGATTTCGCCAATTTCCAAACCATCTTCGCGAGGTGATCTTCAGCCCTAACACTGTGATATGCTGTACGACACTCAGCCACTTTGACCAGCCGACGGGTCTTGGTGGCTGCCGCAGCCTGCTTCCTCTTCGACCTCTCGCGGCTTGTTCGGTGAACACATGCCTACAGCTGAGCGAGCACATGCAGAACCAGCACGTCCAACTGCAGAGAACGAACGACATGATGGCTCCGAAAAAGTCTACAAGGGAGGCTGACCGAGTCGCAAGCCGTGTGGCTTATAGTCTGACTGCCCATTTGTTGATCTCCTTGAGAAGCACATCACAAGATCGCCCTGGCTTCTTTCGACTTACCATGATTAGTCTGGCGTCATACGCGGACGGGAAATAGGTGCAAACAGTACCTGGACTAAGAGCTGGCTTTCGAGTAAGCCGCCTCCGCAGCCCTTTATTCATGAATAGCGACAAGTATGCAGCTGGCCGCGCTATAACCAACTACCATGCCGATATCAAGTCCTCTTTAAAACGGTATCTTACCCTCTCTCCGGGATCTCTGCTCGGAACTCTCCCCCCTAGCCTTCTCCACGGATCCCGAGATTCGCTGGAACAATATGCACTTCCTGCAGCTTTCGCTGTTGGCCATTGCCAGCTCCTCCTTTGTCTCAGCATGGAGCAGTCTCGACGGTGCCCATAGACGCCAGACGGCCAGCCAGAGCCTCGTCGATGCGCTGTCGAACTACACGGAGCTCTCAAATTTCCGCGACATCATCCAAAGCTTCCCGGACGTCATCGAAGCAAACTCTGACCGTGGAGCGACGCTCCTGGTCCCGACAAACGACGCCCTGAATAGCTTCATCAAGCAGAATAACGCCACCGACGTATCACAGGTCCCCGTCGCCCGGCTCCAGAGCATCTTCAAGTACCACACCCTCGACGCCGCGCTCTCCTCATCCAACTTCACCGCGGAGAGGGGCCTGACCGTGCCGACGAAACTGGTCGACGCGCTCTACAACCTGCGCGAACCGGGCCCCGCCATCCTCGACCAGTTCGGTGCCGAGGCGAAAGGCCAGGTGCTCTACTTTGCCAAGGACAATATTGACCCTGCCAAGGTTCGCGTGAGACAGGCCGCTGGAACCGGAGAGAAGTCGAGCTTGCGCGCGGGTTTGGGGCAGACGGCGGAGCTTACGGGGATCGATGGGCAGTGGGATGGTGGCTATTTCCAGGCCATTGATACGTGAGTCCACGGGGGCTTGAGGCATCTTGTTGGGAAAAAAAACGCATGCTCATAAAACCCCATGAACAGCGTCCTCGAGGTTCCAGGGGTGTGCTCAACCACCATCAGGAAACTCTCCGACTCGCTCGCGTCTCTCGACAGCGCCCTGACAAAGGTCAGCCTGTGGAAAGACCTCGACAGGAAACCCAACATTACCTGCCTCGGCCCCAACACGGCGGCCTTCAACGCTGCCGGAAACCCCGAGAAGAATCTGAACGCCAGCGCGCTCACCGAGGCCTTGCTGTGAGTCTCCTTCATCCGAATATTCGTGAGTCTTTAGACACTGACACGCCTCTAGGTTCCACACGCTCCCAGAGGTCGCATACAGCAACTTCCTCGCCGACGGCCAGGAGTTCACCTCCCTCGGCAATGTGACCGTCAGAGTCACCATCAAGGGCGAAGATATCTGGTTCAATGACGCCAAGGTCGTCAGCCCCAACGTCTTGTAAGTCGCTGCTCTTCGTTCACACGAAGAAAAACCATACTGCCGGGGGTGTTTCGAAACTAATACACTTGCTAGGACCAACAACGGACTCATCCACGTTCTCGACCGCGTCATGACAGTCGAGGGCAGGCCAGACAACTCCGACTCTGACTCCCCATCCGCAACTACGTCCGGTACAGCAACGCCCACGGGGACTGCGACACCGAGCTCGACGGGGAACCCGCCCAATGCCGGACATGCGGTGGATGGGAACCTTCGCGCAGCGGGTGTTATTGCCATCGCTGCCGGGATTCTCTTGATCTAGGTCTAGGAGTTCATAAGATTAATGAACATATGTTATATCATGAGCAGTGTCATCACAGACCTGACGTTTCATGTCGAGACGCGTTTGACGGCTGTCAGGAGGAATCACCTCCTGCTGTGTGTATTTTCGTCGAGCAACCTCTGATGCTCATACCCATTAGAGGGTAACCTCCTCAATTGTAGAAAACCCTCGTCCTGCACCTTGTGCCTGAACATGCAATCTCATCAATATCCCTCAAACGCCGCCCAATGCATATTCTTTTCGTTCAAAGCAGAGCAAACAAAGCCCAAGCAACAACAACCATCCCTAGAGAAAATGTAGTTCTTGATGCAGTTCTTGATCCCTCGTTGGGAAACTGCTTCTGAATCTCGCCCGTCTGGGTTGCCGACACGGTCGTGCAGCTGGCAGTGCCGCACCCGTACCCGCTGGGACAACAGCCCGGAACAGGCCCGCCCTCGTCACCGCACAAGAACCAGCCGCTGGCACACGTCTCCGTCGCCTGAGGTTCCGGCACATCTGTGACGGGGACGACGACCGTGGCGCCATTTGTGATGATGGTCGTAGACGGCGTTGGGGGGCACGAGGTCGTGGCGCAGTCGCGACCAGTCTGGCAGCAGCCGCCTCCGGCTCTAGCGAGGCAGGCGTAAAACCCGGTCGGACAGTATGGGGCCGTGTAAGTGGGCTCGCTGCCGTCACCCGAGTTTGTGGAAGTGGGACGAAACGGGGGTACCGCTTCGGCCCCAGAACTTGTAGTCACTGGGGAGGGTTCGGATGTGGTCGTAGGAGTGGTAGTAGAAGTGATCGTCTCGGTTCTTGTTCCGGGGTTGGGGGTTGCTGTTACGACGATAACGACAGTCGTAGTTCTTGGGCTGCCGTCTGCGAGCGTCGTCGTAGTAACGGTGGTGACGGTCTGAATAGATGTCGCTCCTCCACCTCCGCCTCCGCCACCACCACCACCACCACCACTGCCGTTCGTGGCCGTTCTTGTTGCTGAAGTGCTCGGCGCAGGAGGAGGGCTGGGTACACCTAGTAAAAAATTAGATGAAATAGAGTATACGGCTTCAGTAAGAAACTCACAGCCCACGCCTTGGCAGACGTATCCAGGTATGCAGCATCCTCCACCGAGATCGGCAGCGCAGCTCGGTGAGCCATTGGGACATGTGCCCACAGGTCCGTTGCAAGAAGCGCCCTTCAGGCAGCAAGCGACGTTGCCCACACTCTCATCTTCCACCTTGACGCACACCTCGTTGCTCATGCAGCACTTGTTCGGGGATCCGATATTGTCGCAGCTGTTCATATTCGCGGGGCAAGCTTGCCTGCCTTCGAGTATGTGTAGCACTTCCACGGCCCGGCGAAGGTGCTCCCAGGGCGATCCAGTCGCGGGAACATGCTGCGCGAACGGTGGACGGAAAGGATATGAAGCGTTCACGAGAAAAGGATCGTCGGCCATGCGGTTGGCTAAAAGCTCTTCGCGGGGTGTGAGGGGGCTGCTGAAAACGTCGTCCACGTCGTCTGCGGCGAAAATGAAGTCGTTGGGCAGGATCTTCTCGGCAGCGTCCGGCGACATCTTGCGTATTGCTACAGGATGGTTGTGGCTGGCGTCGGCGTGAGCTGCAACGAGAAGCAGCAAAGAAGAGGGCAGCAGCGAAAGTGAACGCATTGTGGCGTTTTCTAAAAATCGGTCTTGGATTTATTCACAAATGGTCGGTAAGATCGGAATTTGCGAAATCTAGTCGTCGGGAAGGTGGGAGAGGTCTTATGGGCTTCGCTGTGTCGAAGGACGTGCTCTGGGTGCGAGTCCTCCAGGTCACCAGAAAACGTAACAGTCGGCCGAGATTCTCAAAGGAGTGTTGGCCCTCTCAAACGGTCGTGAGAAAAGTAATGTGCCACCCAAGAAAATGCCGAGGCGTTGCGCCTTTGATGTTTCGTAGGTCCAGTCGGTGCAGTGCGGTGCGTTGTGGGAAATCGGTGGCTGGGCAACTGAGGTGGACTGAACACCTGCAAGATGATGGAGCTTGCTAATAATCGTACTCGTGACACCTCACCGCTGCTCCGTCTGTCTGGGTTCCTGTTGCCTTGGTTTCCGAATCGAGACACGTCTTGACTGGCCTGGCAAAAGACAATGCATTGTTGACTATTTCCCAAAATGCCATTCTCTGTATCCTTTCTCTCTACTCCGTACAGAAGACGATGTGCTTCGCAGATGGCTGGGATGCCGCGATACGTACCCGACTATTAGGTTTCAAGGGTCTTTTAATCGGGGGGGTTGGACCTCAATGACAGTTGCCAAAAAATGCGTCATTCAGGGCACCAGCGGGCGGAATAACGTTCAAGCTTCAGTGGAAGGAGCGGGAGACATGCGAGCACTTTCAGGGGTCTCGGGTAAGACTTACAGGGTTCAGCTACCAGAGGAGCAGCTGGAGTCAGCCCGTTGGGCCGCATCGAGGCACCGCCTGACAGCTGTGGGACATAACAAGGTATGGAGGCTCGGCAGCCAGTTTGACAGACACGAATGAGCAGCTTTATTTAGGTATCTCGATAAATTCCTGAAGTCGATAGTACATATTATACATGATTATACGTGGTTATACATGGTCTGTTCGTCCAATGCGGACTCTCAAAACAGAGTCTCGCCGCTGGTAGGCCTTTGGCCGTCTATCCGGAGCTTGTCGGTGAGATTCAATGCTTCTTGCTGTCTCGTGCCCCTCAGGAATGAGTTGCACAGTAGAGCTGCGGCAACGCTGACATTCAGGCTGTCTACCGAGCTCGTTGCAGGCATCCGCGGTATCGTAATCTCTTGGCTTGCCTTCCTTCGAACTTCCGAGGGAAGACCACCTCCCTCATTGCCAAGCACCAAGATACAAGGCTTGCTTGCAAGTGGGTTGACGGTCTCGATAGTATCAGTGGTCAATTGACGACTTCCGCGAGGACGATGCGCCGGCGCGACGGCGGCGTACGAAGTCCACCCGGCGTCTTGAGAAGCTTCGAGAAAGGCCACTGGGTTGGTCACTGAGAAGAGTTTCAACTCCTCTGCAGCTCCCGCTGCTGCTTTGAGCACCGTCGATGTGATTGCGGATGATGTTCGCTCCGTGATTGCGACTGCCGAAACACCGAAGAAACGAGCTGTCCGGAGGATGGCCCCTAGGTTACCCGGATCCAGTATCTCGTGCAGAAGGAGCACCAGCGGACGAGCAGATCCCGGCCTGCAGGGAATGGAATCTTGAATGCCGTTGATAGCAGCCGCTTCTCTGGACTGATGAGCTACCGAGACTGGATAGCCACTGAAGTCCTTGGACACGGATAGCGCCCCAAGCCCCGTGAGAGGTAGTTGCGGTAGAGGCGAAGCCTCGAGGACGACGCCGTTGTGAGGTCTGCCTTTGCTCATCTTATCCATCAACTTCTGGTCGGCAAAGTCGATGGGGTTAACCTTGACGCCCTTCTTCTCTGCCATGGACACGATCCATCTGTCGTCCTGCGTGTCCTTCTTGTTGTCGCTTCGGTAAACGTAAAGGTTGTAGAATTTTCGTCGTGAGCTATTCAAGGCAGCCGCAACAACCGAGCGGCCAAATAAGAACTGCGATGCTGCAGTGGTGTAATGAACTGACACGGCAAGTTCTCTCGGCTGCCTTGAAGGAGGACCTCGGTCGTCTTGCAGTTCCCTCCTGACGCTGTCTCTCGTAAATCTCGTCGAGTCGCGACGGGCGCCATCTCGTGCGGGTCTCCGAAACTCGTCGCCTCGGTTGGTATCGCGCGGACCATGGTGTGAGGGCCTTTTGGAGTCTTCGCGCCGATCGCTGAAGCGGGGAGATCCCGAGTCGTTCCTGCTCGCATTTCCCCCAGACCTGGAGAAACCACTGCCAAAATTGCGACTCCATGCTGAGCCGGGCGGTGGAGCATTGGCATTTGCATGATGCGAACCGTCCTTATCGAGCAACTTGGAAACCTTGTCTTTCAGTTCGCCTCGGTTGAGCTGATATACGAGGCTCTTCTTCCCAAAAGAATACTCGGGGTTGTTGAACCGCTTGCTCCTTGATTTCCTTCCACCTTCTTCGTCCCTCTCTTCCCTCTCTTGCATCTTCTGGAAAGCCTTCTTTGGTTTAAAGTGATGCTCGCGGCCGCCGCCAATAGCCCCCTTGAATTTATCGGTGAAGGCATCTGTCTCGGTTTCGGTCGTTTGTCGAGGTCGTCTTTGGTCGCGCCTGTCGTTCATACGAGGCTTCGAGTTAAATCTGCTCGTGCGGCCATGTTCTGGGCCAGCTCGCTCAGAACGGCGGATGCCGCGGTGGATTGCGGAGAGCTGTGCATTGCGAACGTGTCCGAGGATGTTCGGTAGCTCCAAAGTTGTGCTCGTTGCTGCGTATGGACGCACAGCGTTCCAACGTAGAAGCGAATTCATTGAACTGCGTGTATAGCCTGAAGCCAAATGTCGATGCTGCAGATGTAGTACATTGTGAGGAGACAATGCTGTGTTACAGGCAATCGAAATCAGGTGTCTGGATTGACAGGGACTTTTTTTTCTGCCAAATCGTCCAGCAAGGGCCGGGCGGTCAGCGACACGTTCAGGGACCTTGAAACGGTCGCTCGGCCAGGTTCCACTTCGACTTTGGTGTGCCGCGGTGTGCCACGGTCTGGTGTGGCCGGTGGCGCTGCCCCACCATTGACCGCGAGGAGGTACGTACCTCATGCGGGTAGTCGTCGTTGCAAGTACGAAGGTGCCTTACGTACACTGGGTAGGTCGGTAATTAATTAGGTAGGTGCGGACTGTACCAGAATAAACGCGGTTTCGACCGTCGCGTCCAAGTATCCAAATCACAAGCCGTTGCCCCGTTGCCCCAAAGTGGCCCTCTGCCTTGCAATCGCGCGCGTCCTCGCCTCACCTACCGGCGGGATTCCTTCTGCAACCTATTTATCTGCAATATTTGCTGTTGCGCCGCCCGATTTTCTTGCATCGGCTATAACCTGCGCCTCAGCTACACAAAGCCCACCCTAGCTACGATTTTATGTCGCAGTCACAATGGAGGAAATACCCAACAGTGCCGACGAGGACTTGACCCAGTCGCTCATCGGCTCTCCAAGCGATGCTCTCATTGGCCTCGACGACTCCGACTTCCTCGTTGGCGATATGTCGATCGATGCGCCGCCGACCGATCACGCAGCGCCCACCTTACCCGAAGACTCCATAACTACTACGAACGAGATGACCGAAGCGACGTCGAACCCAGAGCCCACGACGTTTCCAGAGCCCACGACGTTTTCCGAGCCCACGACGTTTCCCGAGCCCGCGACGTTTTCAGAGCCAACGACGTTTCCGGAGCCAACGATGTTTCCAGAGCTAACGACGTTTCCAGAGCTAACGACAGTTCTAGAGCCAACGACAGTTCTAGAGCCAACGACAGTTCTGGAGCCAACGACAGTTCTAGAGCCAACGACGGTTCCAGAGCCAACGACGGTTCCAGAGCCAACGACGGTTCCAGAGCCAACGACGGTTCCAGACTCAGACGAACCCATGGGCGACGCGGCCGATGAGCATATACCCTCAATAGAGACCAAAGACCCCCAAGTTCTCGTCACGTCGGATCCCGCTGGCGTCACAATCATCGACTCGCAGGATGACGGCGAAGGTCCGATTGATATCCATGAGGCCCCCCAAAAAGAGCAATTAAGGCCAGTCAACTTCGAGATCGTTCTGCACGGATTGACGCCTGAAGAACGGGAGAAATACAAGTCTATTCACAGCGAGGTTATCGACAAGATTCACGAGAAAGTACCCGGTCCTGATGGTGAGCTTTGGTATAACGTCGAATTTACAGATGGGAGAAAAGATATTGTAAGTATGCGAATGCCTTCTTTCTCTATCCAACATTATATACACTTGAATCCTTCATTTCTGTCTTGGTTGTCACTCTTATACGCTACTCCCCTATCTGGCATCTCTTTCCACTCTCAGATCGCAAGATAGCCTCATCTTATACACTTCTCCCCAGCCTGGCATCTCAGTTTATGAGATCGCCTCAGGTTATACGCTCTTCCCAATTCTAGTATTCCTTCCTTTCTCAGGATACAAGATTACTTCAAGTTATATGCTCTTCCCAATTCTGGCACTACCTTCCTCTCTTAGATTGCAAGATAGCCTCAACTCATACGCTCCTTCCTATTATATACCTCTTTCCACTCCTGAAGGTAGCTTCAACTCTTCTATAAAAGCACCGCAAACCCTCCTCAACCTCATCACCTTCACACTCACCAACTCACCCTCACCACATTCAAACTCACAACAGCCAGCCTCCTTTAATCACCCTCCCTCCCCCCTCCCCCTCTCGCTATTCAGCTTCATACACAATATCAACCCCTCAAGGGGCATCCTCTCTCGCACGTACCTTTCATGATCTTACTTAGCACATCTGCTTAGAGCCTGCTTCAGTTTTGGCTTATCTGCCTCAATTCTGCTCTTCTTTACCTGCTTTGAGTTATCTTGCTTCTAAGAGCCTGACACCATCGCACCTGCTATTCAAAGCTCCAGGCTGAAAACTCCCCTGCATGCCTACCTTTTCTGGACAAGACCGTGAGAAAAACATCAGGAGCTTATTCAAGTCTTTTCACTCTCACTTCAGAATTCTTCTGGTGATCATACCACCACATCTACTTGCACCAGATCTATTCAGCTTATTACAGTGCTTTATCTCAATTTGTTGAGACATCAACTAACATATTCAAGATTTCCCACGAAGAACTTGTTTCATACGAGCGAGGCGAAACTGCTCTCCAGAGCTTGCAAAACAACATGAACGGAAAGAGCAGCTATGGCTATACTGAGCAGGGCCGACAGAAGCGATCTCGACAACCTTCATGGGAAGATGATGATGAGTTCGACATCATGGATCTTGATGAAGAGGAGGAGCTTCCGCGTCACCAAAAGCGCCGACGCGTCATTGACACACGATACCCTCGTCTCAGTGCTCTAATGAACTCCGACGACGAGGATGAAGAACCCACCCGTCACTCCCTCAGACAGCGTACTCTCACGAGACAGAGCACTCGTCACACCTCACGTGTTCTCTCCGACGACGAAGACGATGATATCGATGACGTTCGCCAGTCAGAGCGGAAGCCTCAACGTCAGCTCAGACAACGCACCCAGAGGCAGCTCACTTTGACGAGCATGGCTTTGAACAACACCAGATTGCGAGCTGACGACGACCTCGATGAGCTGTCTCAGGACCTGCCTCCTCAGAAGTCCGAAGATGAAGACGATGACTTTATGCTCGTCACTTCGGACCTTGTCGCCAACGGTTCCAAGCATGCGCGGCGGAAGAAGTCGAAGAGAGCCAAGGACAGGGCCAAGGTCGAGGCCAGATCGCGTGGTTCGTCCATAGAGTTCGAGGAGCGCCGGCGGTCCGGCAGATCTACGCGGAACAAGGGCAGCATGGTCGACGTCGCCCTCATGGACGAGGACTCTTTCTACGTCGAAGACACGGCGCCGGTCGGAGCCCCGCGAGTCATCAACATCAAGGAGATTTTCAAGTCCCTTCCCGCAGACTCGCTCTTTGTTCAGTACCATTCCGACATTTGCGGCACTTGTAACGCTGGTCCCTCTGCCCACAAAGGCCAACTCATTGGATGTCAGGGTTGCTCCATGTCCTTTCATAAGGTTTGCATTGGCTACAGATCTGCCAGAGAGCACATTGTCACAAAGATCGGCGTTGACGACTTTGTCCTTCAATGCAAGTTTTGCGTCGGCATTTACAACAAGAAGGACAAGAATGCTCCGAGGCACCACAAATGTCAGGGGTGCCCCCAGCCTGGACGTTCCTGCGCTGCCTTCTCTACCAAGAAAACGCCCAAACAAGAAGAGAAATTGAGGCTTGAGAATGGAGGCGAAGACCCCATTGCGCCGGTTGATGCTTCGCGTATCAACAACGGAGCAAACTTACTCTTTCGTTGCACAGACTGCCGACGTGGCTGGCACTTCGAGCATTTGCCTTCGGCACAGATGGATTCAGATCTGACCGACATCCGCGAGCAGCGTCTCTCGGAGTACTCTGTCGACTGGAAGTGTCACGACTGTGGTACCATCGCTCACAAGATCCAAACCTTGGTCGCTTGGCGGCCTACCAAGAAGGCATCCTACTCGGAGGGCATGACATACAGCGACTTTTACGAAGACGAGAAGGACTACCTCATCAAGTGGCAGGATTGTTCATACGCTCACTGTGAGTGGATGCCTGGAGCATGGGTCTATCACGTTGCCGCAGGTACCGCGCGCAACGCCTTCGCCAAGAGGGACGCTGAGCAGAACATGTGCCTGAAGTGGACGAAGGAAGAGGCTGTTCCTGATGAGTACCTCCTTCCCGATGTCATCTTCAATGCGAAGGTCAAGGGAGGGCCGGGGCGCGCCCGGACGTTGGAAGAAGAGATGGAGAGAATTGGCAGTGTTGATAAGATCCATGTCAAGTTCCAGGGCCTTGGTTATGACGAGGTCGTGTGGGACAAGCCCCCCAAACCCGACGCTGGGGAAGCTTACAGCGCGTTCAAGGCGGCTTACTACGAATATCTGGCAGGGAAGTACTTCGTTAACCCCAGCAACGCTAAGATGAGGGAGCGCCTGAACAAGTGGAAGGAAGAGAAGTTCACTGCATTGGAGAGACAACCCGAAGGCATCCGCCGCGGGAACCTGATGGCATACCAACTGGAAGGTGTCAACTGGCTGCTCTACAACTACCACGAGGATAAGAATGTCATTCTTGCTGACGAGATGGGTCTCGGCAAAACCGTCCAGGTGGTGAGCTTGATATCTGCTCTCGCTCATGGCGAGCCCAAGGTACGTCTACTATCTTTTCGATGATAATATTCATGGCTGACATTCCCAGTGCTGGCCATTCCTAGTTGTCGTGCCGAACGCAACTTGCCCGAACTGGCGTCGTGAGATCAAGCAGTGGGCACCAGATCTCAGGGTTGTTACCTACCACGGCGGCAAGCAATCCCAGGACCTGGCGTACAAGTACGAGCTCTTCCCGAACGGTTCATCAGACATGAAAGCCCATATCGTTGTCATGTCATACGACTCTGCTCAGGATGACCGCACCAAGAACCTCTTCCGCTCGGTTCAGTGGGCCGGCTTGGTCGTTGATGAGGGTCAGCGCCTGAAGAATGACAAGAGCCTTCTCTACCTGGCTTTGCGGGCCATGCGCTTCCCCTTCCGTCTTCTTCTCACTGGCACGCCGCTGCAGAACAACAAGCGAGAGCTCTTCAACTTGCTGCAGTTTATCGATCCGACACAGAATGCCGAGAAGATGGATGCTGAGTATAGCGAGCTGAACGCCCAGAATCTTCCTGAGCTGCACGGTCGCATCAAGCAATACTTCCTCCGACGCACCAAGGCTCAGGTCCTGAAGTTCCTCCCACCCATGGCACAGATCATCGTACCGGTTTCCATGTCCATCCTGCAGGAGAAGTTGTGCAAGTCGATCATGGCGAAAAGCCCAGACCTCATCAAGGCCATCTTTGCGGACGGCAAGATCAACAAGAAGGAGCGAGGTAGTCTCAACAACATTCTCATGCAGCTGCGAAAGTGTCTCTGCCATCCTTTCATGTACAGCGATGCCATCGAGGAAAGGTCTGCAGACCCAGCCACGATGCAAGCGAATCTCGTGTCGGCAGCTGGAAAGCTGATGCTATTGAACCTCATGCTTCCAAAGCTCAAGCAGCGCGGCCACCGCGTGCTCATATTCAGCCAATTTTTGAACCAGCTCGACATCATCGAGGACTTTTTGGCTGGCCTGGGCTTCCAGTACAGAAGACTTGACGGCAAAATCAACAGCCACGAGAAGCAGAAGCACATTGACGCATTCAACGAGCCTGGCTCTGAAGTCTTCGCCTTCCTGCTGTCGACGAGAGCCGGAGGAGTGGGCATCAACCTCGCTACAGCCGACACGGTCATCATCCTTGACCCTGATTTCAACCCCCACCAAGACGTCCAAGCCATTTCACGCGCTCACCGTATCGGTCAGAAGAGCAAGGTCCTCTGCTTTCAGTTGATGACCAAGAACTCAGCCGAGGAAAAGATCATGCAGATTGGCCGGAAGAAGATGGCTCTGGACCATGTGCTCATCGAAGCCATGGATGACACCGGAGAGCCAGATGATTTGGAGTCGATTCTCAAGTATGGAGCGTCAGCTCTGTTCAGCGAGGACCAAAATGAGAAGGATATCATACATTATGATGAGGCAAGTGTTGAAAAGCTTCTTGATCGCTCTCACATTGAACAGACAAAGACTGGAGATGATGAGTCTGCTGAATCCCAGTTCTCCTTCGCCAGAGTATGGGCAAATGACAAGGGAGGCTTTGAGGACAACCTCGCTGAAGAAGTCGAGCCCACAGTTAACCCCAACGTATGGGAAGAGATTCTTGCAGAGCGAGAGGCAGAAGCGAAGCGGGTTGCTGAGTTGAGCAAGGAGGTTCTCGGCCGTGGAGGCCGTCGCCGTCAAGTGAGTACTTGCCCCATCCTTGACCTGTCCCAAATGCTAACGCGAGTCTCTCAGGTTGTCAACTACAAGACAAACGCGCCCCTTGAAGTTGCCACTGATCTCGCCGGCGATGATAGCTCCGATAACGACGGAGAGTTTGTTGGCGATGATGAGGAGCCGGACACTGACCCTGAGGATAGGACTGACAACGTCAAAGGTAAAGGACGAAAGTCCACCTCTGCCCATTCGACTCCTAAGAAGAAGAATGGCAGCAAGAAGCAGCAAGTTAACTCGACTCCGCAGAAGACGACTGGGCGCAAGACGACAACCCGAACTCGAACTCCAAAGAGCGCCGGCGCAGCCAAAAAGAAGGGCAGCTCCAGCAAGCCTTCCCATCGAAAGCGGACCCCCAGAAAAGTGGCAAAGCCTCAGTCGCCAGAGTCGGAGGCAACTCCCAGCAAGACCGAGAAGCCGACTCCCGAGGCCGCCGAGCAGCGCCAGACAACACCCACGCCGGACGGCAAGCGGGGGAAGGAAACCCTGCCCGAGCCGGAGGTCAATCCAGAAGCTACCTTGGAGGCCAACCCGGAGTTCAGCCCGGAGTTCAGCCCGGAGTCCAGCCTGGAGTCCAGCCCGGAGTCCAGCCCGGAGTCCAGCCTGGAATCCAGCCCGGAAGCCAAATCTACCCCTACGCAAATGGAGGACGAGGTGGTGGACAAGTCTCAGGAGGAGGCACAGCTGTGAAGTTCGACATGTCTTGGCTTGATAATGTCAGGAAAAGCATGATGATCACACCAGGGCAACAAGGGTACGGCACACAATTTAGCAATCGACATGCAGTCACCAACACAACCCATTCAGCAACATCAATCGCCATGGACGGGTCTCAGAAGGCTCGTGGACCTTCATACGACTTATCACAGTTACACCCTGCCGCGGCTATCTGTGATCAGTGCGGATTCCGGCATTCATCTGATAAGTGCCCAGCATTCAATTCTGAGGTTCAGCTGCGGCTGGCTCTTGACAACATGAAGCATTGGCCCGCGGAGTCTAGAAATCCTGCAACAGAAAAGACATTACGGGAGAGATTGCGAGATGTGGCAACCAAGAGAACCCGTTAACAAGCATGACGACGCTTACTCACATACCCTTGATGCACAGAAGAGAGAGACGGAGGGGCTTTGGACGATGAACATGACTTGGGGATAGGAAGAACGAGCTGCGTTCGGGCCACTAATTGCCTCGATGATTCTGTTGCACACTTACATAGACGAGGCTTGCAGATAGGGAAAAAAGAGTATCCTACGCGGTTGATAAAAGGTCCCTTTCCTCGATGCCACAACTACAGATCCCATGCTCGTTATACTTGTTCAACCGTGACAGCACAGCTGTTTGTCACGTGGAGGTACAAACCAGAAATGCAGCTAACCGCATGAATGCAGCGGACCTTATTTCGGTCGAGCAAACGACGATGGCAGCGATTCTTTTCCCCTTCATCCAGGCAACTGTTGTGATAAAGAGCTTTCGCGTCCAAGACTGCAGACTTATGTCTGAGTCTTTGGCAACCGGTCCAGAATTCTCGTCCGCTCTGCATGCTGCAGCGCACGTAAAGATCGTCTTTGAGTTACACCTCTCGGCGAAGTGCCAGAGCCGCTGACGGCGGTCAACGGCAGGATTGTCACGGTACGCGGTGTTGACGTCTCCGTTTGCATGTTGACAGACCCTTGATTTTCCTTCCGTGCCCTAGGTATCTGGCTGATCCATCTCGTGGACAACCTTGTTTTTTTTTCTCCTTCCTCTCTTCCGACCTCTTTTCATCTCTGCAACTTCGTTTCTACATGTTCAGCATGGAAACGACGCTCAACAACTCCTCATCCGATCAGTCGTGCTCGCCCCCAGCTTCGCGAAGTTCCACGCGCGATACCACCCCCGAGTTCGACCTGTCGAGGGCAGTCGCGCCCGGTATCACTGGCATGCGCATCTGTGGCATGGAAACCCCCAGCTCTTTCCAGACGAGGGACCTTCGGCGGTCTAGCGACATGCCTCCCTCCACCTTTCGCCGTTTCACCCTGCAGCAGCAGCAGCACAACCACAGCCACAGTCACGACCACGACCACCACGTTCAACAGCAGGTCCCGATGAGACACGTTCTCCCCAATTTCATCACACCGCGAAGCATCGAGACTGCCAACTGGCGAATGGGTATGGGTATGGCAGGAGCGCCCCACAGCCACTATCACACACCCAGCTCCGCCAGCGGCCCGGAATACGTCGACATGGTCGCGCCAGTTCAAACCGCGGCAGTGTCTGATCCGGTCCGAGAGGGCACAGGTGTCGTCGACACGACCGGTTTCTATGCCTATTGCCTCGATCGCGGCAACGGCAACTACACCAGACTGATCCCGGCCGATAGTCTGCCGCCCCTGATCGGGATTCCAGCGGTCCAGAACAGAGCCGAGGGCATGTTTGTGCTGCCAACCCCGCGAGGTCTCGATTCCCAGAATTCGTCGGGTGGTGCGATCCAACCTGTAACCTTCAAGGTATGTTGTCAGAGTCCTACTCTGTTACTTCCGTTGGGAACGTTCCTAGGCACCAGACCGTCGGCGCTGAGAAAATACATTGCCAGACCCCTCCGTCGTCTCCGGCCCCGGTATCTGATGCTCTTCAGGTAAAACATCCTTCGTCATCTGCTGCGGCAGCGCCAAATCATCCTCGTTGCTTGCCCTCTGCACCACCATCGAGCCATGGGCTGACAGCTGCTGCGGCGTCACAGAAGAGAATCGATCACATCGTCGCCTCCTGCCCTGTTCCGCCCAAGAAACCCAAGGTCTACTGCGACAAGTGGGTTCACGAAGGTGTCTGCGCCTTTACGCAGCAGGGCTGCAAGTACAAACACGAGATGCCGCTGGATAAGGCCACGCAGCATTCGCTCGGCCTCTTTCACGGCCTGCCTACGTGGTGGAAGAAGCAGCAGGCTGAACTGCAAAGGCAGCAGCAGCAGCAACAGCGGCTGCAGGAAGGAGGCGGGCCTGAGGCGTTCTTCGACGTCTGCCAGTCGCAGCAGGACACTGTGCCGTCGCCTGCTAGATCCGAGAAAGACCACACGAGCCCAGCGAGAGCGTCGCAGTCCTGGAGACGGGCTGACGGGGTGAGAATTCAGGGACAGATGGACTCGGTGGCTACTGTGAGACAGAGTGGCGGCGGTGGCGGCGGTGGCGGCTACAGATCATCTGCTCGTGAGTGTTGCCCGTGCTGGTATGGGCAGCTGCAGCTGACCGCTTCTGAAGAACCCAGATCTGCGTATCAGCAGACAGTCGATTCACCCACCTCTCCTTGCGTCTGGGGTCCGATTGGACCTCCCTCGAAGCAAACCAGCGACCACCCGCGAATGTATCATCCGGTTTTCGGCGGCTATGGTGGATCGAACAACTTGAATATGCTCAGCCCTCCAGACGAGAGCCTGATTGAAAGGGGATCTAGCTCGCGCTTCAATAGCTTTGCCGGCGACGACTAGATTGATGTCAGAGAAGGCCAGAAGGCCGGCCAGCAGCCAAATGAGATACGATACGTCATGACGGAGTGTGGTTTGGTACAGAAAATATTGGCTTTTTTTAATCGTTGAAGAAATTGTATGTATTATAGATAACAAACGCTAGCAATGGAGGCTCGAACCAATTGGGCCGACTATCTTCACCACCTTTTTTTGAGCTCATTCATAAGCAGCCGTCCCATCATCACACCTCTCCATCATCCCAATTTTTCACAGCCAGGTGAGGCTCCAGGTCTCCTTTCCAGCACGGAACGGAACGACCTGAATACCTTCGCCCTCGAAGGTGGAGTTGACGACGGCGCCACCGCGAGTGAGGCGGATGCGCTCTTCCTTCTGGTCCTCGAAGCCGCCGTAGAACTTGCGGCCGTAGCGGGCTACGAAGCCCTCGAGGGCCTCCTGGGCGACGTCGCCGTCCTTGAGCTCGCCGCGGGCGACAGCCTCATCAAGGGCGGTGAGGAGGTACTGCACGGCGTAGGGCTGGGTGAAGACGCCAGCGGCGGCCTTGGAAGGGCCCGTCTTGGAGGTGATGGGATGCGGGGCGGAGTCGGTGCCGAGGAAGAACTTGCCGTTGCTGTTGACGACGGCCTTGAGGAGGGCTCTGCGGTCATGGGGAAGCTGGATCGTGTTAGTGGGTTGGTGAGTAGGATGGTTGGAATTGAGGGTTCACTGACCTTGGCGACAGGCTTGCAAAAGTTCATCTAGTTGGGTGTTAGTTGCGCTACGTTAACGGGGGAGGTATGGAAGAACGTACGGCGTCGCCGAGGACGTCGTCGATGGTGATGAAAAGGTGGTGGCTAGTTGCGTTAGCTGGCCTCACGTGTTGCTCGACAGAGTAACTTACCAGGTGATGGTGCCGGCAACGTTGGGGCCGCTGAGTCGATGTTAGCATTGCATTCACTCGGGTTCGTTAGCAGGGTGACCTGCCATGATTTGACAGCCTCAACGGCCTCAGCAGTTGTGCAGTGTTCGAGGACTACGCAAGTTATTAAACTCGGGCGGCTCTGGGATGAGTTGTTACATGCTGCTTACTTATTCTGAGTTTGGGGTACTTGGCGTGAAGAGCCTTCAGCGTGGGGAGAAACTGATATGTTGTGAGCAAGGCTTTGGAAGACTGATATGTTTGGTTCTACTCGCCTTGGACTCGGCGTTTAGGGTAGTGATGTCGCTGCCAGCATGAGAAGGGCACTCTCCGTGCAGGCAAAGAATGAGATCAACCTCCTCCATGGCCTGGAAGACCTCATGGAAGGCGTCGTAGTCAACAACACCAGCCGAGCTGTTGGTGGTCACGCCGGCAGGGTAACTGAGCGTATGTCAAAACAGAATCCTTCCCCTCGTACATCTCAGTGGATTCACAATATACCTCTTCACAGCAGCGATGCCGGCCTTCTTTGCTTCCCTGATTACATCGGGTGTGACATCAGGATGGAGGTAGAGGGTCATGAGCAGCTTCACCTCATCCTGACCGAGAGCCTCCTTGATACGCGAAGAGTAGTCGAGAGCAGCCTTCACAGAGGTCACTGGAGGCGTCAAGTTGGGCATGATCAGGGCTGTTTCCGGCTCGAGTGTCAGCCTGTTAAGATGCGCAAACACAGTCAAGAAACTGTCGTGTCGGGTAATGCATACCAGCGTTATTACCGCCGGAGCGGACGGTGGGAGCCACAATCTTGCTCATGGCACCATCGCGCAGGTGAACGTGGGCATCGAAGCCCGCAGGCAGTTCGACGGTGTCAGAAAGAGGCATCTTGGTCCTGTCTATGAATGAGTTCAGAGTTAGTGAATATGGAACTTAAGTGGTCTATAATGCAGTTTTGATAAGCCTCAGATGGTAAATCGCACTTTTTACTAATACACTTACATCCCGAGGTAGCACTGGTTTGCGATAATCCTCAATGCGGCAGCGCTTCTTCACTTGAACAAGGTGGGAGTCATGTCACTTCTGTTACTAGAAATGTTTTTCGTTGGAGCATGGTGGGGGCGGGGTAGCCAGGTCCCCAGGTCCAGGTTTCCCAAGGTTAATCTCAGAAATGCGCCGTATTACAGAGTAGAATTCGATTGTAAAAGCCCAAATACTTTTTCTCATCTGCGTAACTGGTGTTTCGGAACAATTTTTTTTTTTTTTGGAAGAAACACTTGTTTGAATAAACAAGACAAAAGCTCCTTCTGTTTTGTAGATGTCGACAAAAGCAGTGACTGTTGCTCAGCTGGGCGTTAGGCTCGGTGTAGGAGGGGTGCCACCCCACTAAGGCCCAGCCATTAGGCCTTCACCACTTCTACCTCTTATCTTCACCTCACACACCTTGGGAAAAACACCAAGTTTAACCGAAGAACAAGCGAAGTTGTGAGCTAAACACCGCACGGACCATCACCACCTCCATCAGCCCCCACCATGATTCAGTGGCTCTCCAGCTTGCTAGGATACCTTGGTTGCCTCAAGCTTCAAAAGGTAGCCTCTCAAGAGGTAGAGCTCCAACCTCATTCAGCAAACTCCCCCAATTCCCTCGATCGAATTACCCCTTGCCGTCTGCTGCCTTTGGTTGATCTCGAGAGCTACAAGAACCGTTCGCGTCGCCGTCAAACCGACGCGACTTCGACCTCTCTCTAATTTACTCGAGCGCGTAAGCTCGTAGCCGCCTTCAATCGACGACGGCTTGGTGTGGCGGTGCGCCCACCACAATCGACGGAACCATGGACTCTACGCTTCTCGCCTTCGAGCGCGAGCGCTACAAGACGGACGCCTCTTACGATAAGGCGATCAATAATCACATTGGCAAAATCAACGAGTTATTCAAGGCCGAGGCGACCGCCATCATCGCCAACGCTCCTGTACTTCTCAAAGTAAGTTGGCGTCCTCTTCCTCCGCCTTTGGGCCGCTCGGTAACGCGCCTTCCTAGATCGTCAACCCTACGGAACACTCCCTTTCTCACCTTGCGATTCTCAACACGCTGAAGCTGTCGGACCATCCAGACCGGTCAATACCTTCCGACGACTTCCACGAATACATCCTCCGCTTTCTGCTGTCCTTTGATCCGCGACAGATCCGCTACGTCGGCGATGTCTTCCTCCACCTGCTCCAGGATGTCCTGGACTGCAAGTTCTTTCCGGTATGTCTTCCCTCTGGACTTCGGGCTTCGTTTACACGAGGTACTGTACCCGATTCGCATGACTAACCACCTCAACTATAGGCCCGCCAGGCGGTCCAAATTATTGCCATCGTTCTGGGGCGACTTGATCCTGACTTCGCCGTGCTCACGAGCACTCACTTTGCGGCGGTCAAGCTGGCCTACGAGACGGAGAACTTTGACCAAGCCCTGCCGATCATCGATCACCCGTGGGTGTTTCTCCCCACCATGAAGAACCAAGACACACCTACCTACTTGTGCGACCTAAACGCATCGCCGGCCGCATACATGAATACCGCAACACAGCTCTCTTATCCTCTCAGCCGAGAGGAAGTGATGCAATACGAGTTCTGGTCTGCACAAATTTTTACAGCCAAGCGAAGATGGGCGGATGCACACAAGGCCTATCAGAGAGTTGTTACCTGGCCTGCTTCAGACGGACACCTGAGTAAGATCATGGTGGAGTCTCACAAGCGCTGGGTTCTGACGGGCCTGCTGGCATTCGGCCATACTCCTACTCAGCCAACTCAAGTGGGCTCGACAGCCGCAAAGAGTCTGACTCTGACCTCCAAGCCTTATCTGGATGTTGCCGCCCTGTTCTCTACCAATAACGTTGAACAATTCAAGGCAGATGTGACGAAGCATGTCGAAACGTGGAACGCCGACCAAACATCCACTCTGCTCCAGGAAGTGATCGAAGCCTACCAGAAGTGGCAGATTCTCGGTCTCGCCGATGTCTACCACAAGATCAGCATTCCCGAGATCCGCCAGACGACTCTCAGTGCCGAGACAGGTCAGATTCTGACGACGGACCAGCAGGTCGAGGAGCTCCTTCAGGCCATGCACGCCGGTGGTATGCTAGCCGGCGACTTGGAGACCGGACCCGACGGCACATCGTGGCTCACGTTCCTCCCTCGCGATGAGGAGATGGATTACGGCGTGTACCAGAAAAAGATTAACGATGATGCCCGTCTCAAGACGCTCAGCAAGTGGACAAAGGCGAGTGACACCCGCCTCGCTGCGTCGGGGCATTATGTCAAGCATCTTATCCGCGAACAGAAGCGCTCCGACAAGGACAGCTCGTCTCAGCTCGGTCCGGAATGCAATCTCGAAGAGGCTATTGAGGATGAGGATCTCATGACTGGCATCCAGCACCCGTAGATGTGCAATGCCTATGCGTCTACAAAGATAGCCTACGGCGGCGGTCTGCAAGACGGTGGGACGCTACGCAATTCATTCACACGCTTTAATCACGACGTAACGAGGGCATGGACTGGAATCTGACTTTAGCATGGAGAGGAGAGGCGGAGGGGGTTTACACCGGGGTTGCCACGGCCCCGTCTCGTGTTGGCAAGTATTCTACAGGGGGCATCAGGCCGGCGTTACGAGAAGAGGTTCACTAGGGATTTGCTTTACAGCCGAACAGAGGCACTACTTGCATTACATCAGGCGGGCTCGGGCCACGAGGACCCGAAAAGTAGAAAAGTCATAGCAAAATGGTATTCGCGTATGCCATTAATCTTGGTTTTGACTACGTGGGTAAATTGTTCATTCTATGACACTTTTACGACTTTATCGCGTAGCGCGTCAAACTCAGCTTGCCGCCCCGCCTATCGAATAACCTTTCATGTCCATGAAATCAACAAAGCTCACTGCGCCGTACTCCCGACAACTCATTCTCACGAGCTAATGTCGAACTGCTTGATGAGATCGGCGAGCTTCTGGCCCTCGGCCTTGTAGTCAATCGGGCTGGCACTCATAACTTGGTATCGTATTCTAGTGACAAAGTCAGCTTCGACGTATCGTTAAATCACGGAAGGAAACGAACCTCTGAGACTCGCCAAAAGTGTCCATCTTGGCACGGCAGCGGAAGTTGAGCTTCCGGCAGTTGGCTTCCTCAAATGCCTGGGACGCCTTCGTCTCGTCGTCCTCACGCAGAGCCATGAGCTGGTCGCCGGACATGCCCATGATGATGCGCCCAACGTCATCAAAGCAGCTGAGCCACAGCTGGTTGGTGTGATCGCAAACGTTGACGGACATGATGTAGCGGTACTCGGGCTTGGGATGAGAAACGTCACACTTCTCGCAGCGCCAGGTGCCGTCACCCATGTCGGTAACCTTCTTGTTACAGCCCTCGTTCAGACAGGCAGGGTAGGCAAAGTTATCCTGTTTAATGTAGACAATAGTCGCCTTGAGGTTGAAGTAGTCTTGGTTCTCCATGCCCAGGTTCTCTTCCTTCACCTGGAGGATGGATTTGTCTTGGTCCTTGCGTCCAGTGGCGCTGCCCATGCTCGCCATATTGTTGTGGCTGCTGAACGTGTCATTGCGGCCAGACGAGTCGTACCAGCCCTTGAGACGGTGAGCGTCGGGAATATCAGGGTCGATGGACATGGTGCCGGAAGAGAGCAAGCTCAGACTGCGGCCACCAAAGTCTGATACCTTGGTGCCCTTGAAGGCCACGACAGACTCAGGCTTGGCTTCGAAGCTCGTAGCGCTCTTGCCCCAGATCGTCACGCGGACTGAGTAGTTGGTGTCGTCAACCAAGGTAAGCTCACGCTTCTCGTAGGGCTTGCCGGTTGACTTGGACACAATCTGCGACACCTCGGCAACGTCCTTCAGGACACCAATGACATCGACCGTCGCATCCTTCTCCACTTCCTGCAGCTCTTGGATGTTGCAGAAGTTGTAACGCACCTGGGGTACGCTGCTCTGATCCTCAGCCTTCTCAATAAGGGTGTCGCGCTCGAAGGTGAGCTCGTAGTCGTTGGGAAGGTTGGTGAACTGCTTCTTGGCGAGCCCCACCTTGCAGGGATTCGAAATGTAATAGACATTACCCTCCTGGAGAAGGTCATAGTACTGGTCAACCTGTTCGTTGAAGCCAGTGGCCTTGATCTCGCCACTTTCGTCGAGGAGGTTGACGCTGAAGAGCTTGCCCTCTCCGCTAGGCTTGTGCCATGTACGAATGTCCGACTTTTGCGTTACGCGAGCCTTGATGGTCCACTTATGAGCGTAAGGGGAGAGCGCCTCAATGGGGTAGATGTTGTTGCTTCCGTGCTGGCCGCCGCCGCCGCCACCACCACCTCCTCCTCCGGCAGACCTTGTAGGTATCGACTGTTGAGGCTTGGGCTTAGTCTCCTCCTGCTTGACACCGTAAAAGTTTGAACCGCCAATGGTCGTATTCGCCGCTGGAGGGGCTTTCGCTTCGAAAGGTTGTGGCTCGCCAATCTTGTCAGGGGTGCCGAGGTTCTCAATGACCTCGAGAGCCAGAACGATCAAGATGCTGCACGACGGTCAGTCAACAAGATGCCGGGGCAAGAGTCGAGCGTCTCAAGGAGAGAAAACATACTTCTTTCCCTTGACAGAGTTCGCCTGGTACTGGGTGATGCGTACGATCGAGTTGCGGACAAGCTTGTTGTCGTGAATTACGTGGTTGACTTGGGTGGCCAGCATACACTGGACGTAGTTGGTAACGTCGCTCAGAACGATACGATATCTCTCAGGGCCACCTCCGGCTTGCGAAGCCAAGGGCTTGATCTGAAGGCACTGCAGGATAGGGACTGGGAATTTCGTGTTGGCACCCTCGGGGTCATTGAAGATTGCGCTGGAAGGGTCAGTTGGCACGCGTAGCGGTGCTGCAAGTAGAGATGCTTCACATACTCGAGAGCACCTTTCGTGATCTTGGATTCGGCATCCATTTTGTTAGGCTGTCCAAATAATGATGGGTTGTGTCTGGGTATCTGCTTGACCGGTTTGCACTTTGTGGTGTTGCAGGCTATTCGCGAGATGCGGGAGGCAAAGACGCGTCGACGCGTTTTCGTTTAATGACTTTCGCAACGCCCGGGTCGGATGGCGGGGCTCATTCCTTAGGTAAGCTGGTCCCTGCGCCTTTCGATGTTCAATGTGGCTGTTTGCTGGTTGGTGATTACGTAGCAGTGTGGGGGGAAGGCAGCACTGCCAGGGGCTGGTGAGCTTTCAGTGGGTACGTACTGCTGCAGCCAGCTGTTCGCGGGGCAGCTCAGTGCTTCGACCGGCATCGAGCTGAGACGTCATCCCTGGAGAGGTCCCCGAGCAGCCTGTACACGTCCGCTGCAGAGCACTTGCCGTTGCGCCAAGGGAGACAGCGCCAGATCGTGTCCACACCATAATCAGCTCAATCATTTACGCATTGTCAAGCTTACGATCTTCCTTCACGTCATCCTTCTTCTGTCATCCTGTACCCCACAGCTTCCTATTCGTCCATACAAGATGACGCAGGTCGATATTGCGACGAAAGCTCCCGAGAGCGATGCCGCTGAGAACGTCCCGGAGGCGACTGAGCCAGTAACTCAGTCTACTTCTGCAGCCGATACACCAGCCCAGTCCACCAGCCCAACCACGACTGCGGGAGAGCACAGCGAGCACTGCGTTACGGACCGGCCGACTCGTGAGTACAGCCTCATCAAAAATCATCTTCAAAGTGCTGACGCCAGCTAGCTTCTGGTCAATCTTCCAGCGGTGAGATTGTCAAGATAAACGATGTGGAAGTACGTGCTGTCTTGCAAAATAACTCGTATATCTGCTCTGGGCTGACTTTCCAATCTCCAGGTCTACGTATCCAAACCCGCCGACTATCCTCATGCGCCATCCAGGCTCCTTTTGCTCTTGACCGGCGGCACGGGCTTGAAGTCGACCAACAACCAGATCCAGGCCGACAAGTTCGCCAGCGAGGGCTACGTGGTGGTTATGCCGGACCTCTTTGGCGGCGACGCAGCGCCAAACTCGTCGACGATCGACAGCGAGGACACTGGCTCTTTCCTGGATACCTTCAAGATGAAGATTGTCGAGACCGCCAAGAGCTTCCAAATCGACATGTGGCTGGCCCGACACACGGAGGAGAGGGTGCTTCCTATTCTCTACAAGGTCATCGACGGCTGCAAGGAGAAGTTCGGCGACGCGGTCAAAAATGGTGACGGCATCTACGCCGTTGGCTACTGCATTGGTGGACGCTACATTCTGCATCTCGGCTCTGACAGAAGCGTGTCGACCGCTACCCAGGGCCAAGCCGACGCCGAGGCTGGTGAGGTCAAGAAGGGTCCCTTCATCAAGGTCGGCGCCATAGCCCATGGTGCGTCCGTCATCCCGGACGACTTCAACGGCATCAAGGTCCCGATATCTCTGATCTGCGTCGAAAACGACCCTCTCTTCCCTGAGGAGGTTCGCACTCATGGCGAGGACGTCATGTCCAAGGCCAACCTGGAGCACGAGGTCCAGGTCTACCCTGGAGTGCCACATGGTAGGTCTCGTCCATACATATACCACGTCTGCAAAGAGCGATGCTGACAAGTCCACAGGCTTTGCAGTCGTTGGTGAATACCAAGACGAGTCGATCAAGGAGGCCCAAAGTACGGCATACGAGCAGATGCTCAAGTGGATCAAAGACCACTAAGCAATCAACGAGCGACGGCCTTTCTGTTTATGCTGTTCATGTTTGTGCTATGATAGTCCAGCTCGCGGTCTGGTCAAATCCGGTTCTGTAACCATTCCTCTCCTATCGGCCCAGGGTATTCAGCATCAAAGTCTAAAGATTTGGTCAAATTCAGTGCCCCAGCTATTTCTTTTTTATGTTTTGTGTGGGATGACTCCAAAACTTGAGTCTTTGCGTCGCTTCTGAAACTAGCAGCCTCCCGATTTGTTGTGCAAGCTGTCGTTGAGCTACACGTCTTTTCGGTAGGCGCTGTCGTAGCGCATGGCGAATTGACAGCCATCCTCATCTCGAGCGAGCGGTCTGCAAAACACGCTGAAATGATGAGGAGCTGCTCGAAAACCTTGTGACGTTGGATGTGGCATCCTTGAACTGCCTCGTGCCCTCTCGTGTGATCTGTCTAGCGTTGGGCATGCAAGAAACGATGACACCAGTGCATAGCTCGATGCAGGGCCAAATGATGGCTCCGCGCGCGTCGGCTGTCGCTTGTTAGCACTTGATTTTTTGTCGCCGGTTTGGAGAATGAAAAGATGTACCAGTAGCATTTGACGACGTCGCGAAGTAAATTAAGCTGCGGACACGAACGATGCTGACGACAGTAAGGCTGCATCAGATGGTAAGCCACGAAGCCCAATGTGCTAAAGTGGTGTTTCGGCTGATACAGCACTCACAAGATGCCGACGCCGAACATGGCCATGATGCCTAGTTTCTTCTTCACCTTGAGGTTTAGTTTATAAAGCTGCGTCAGGGGCAGCACGAGCATCCACACGTCGAGGGCGATGTTCATGCCGCCATGCACGAGGCCCATCTTATTGAGGTCGAGGACGACGCCGCGCGGCTCCTTGTAGCGCCAGCCCTCCCAGATGAGCCACGTCGGTTGGCGCTGGACGAAGCTGCAGATGATGAAGATGAAGCCGACAAGGAGGTCGTAGGCGCGGGTGAACCAGACGACGACGCGGAACTTGTGGTCCGGGAAGATGCGCAGGAAGAAGCAGAGGATGGAGGACTTGATGATTGCGATGACGAAGATGTAGTGCGTTTGCACTGCCAGGAGCAACTGGTGCGCCGTCAGCAAATGGTTCTGGGGGTGGGATGGTGAGAGGGTGCTGTTTACCCTGAGGAAAGCTGTTTTTTTGGTTTTCATTGAGAACCCAGATTTGGAGGCCTAGTCCTTGCGGGATCACTATCACGGGCTGTAAGATATACTTGTACTGGCAGGCCAGGAGAAGTTGGGTAGTTACTCATTGTGTTGAACTAATACCACGAACGACATCAAGAAAACATGTATGACTACATCAGCTCAGCCCCTTCCTGAGGATGACATGCGAAAGACCAACGTAGGCAATCATCATCAACACATCGTCCAGACCCCCTGGCGAGAATCTCAGCACCTTGACAGCAACTCTGCACGCGAAGAAGACTGTCGCAAACGCAAACATGACCAGACTGGTGACCTCGTGATATTGAGGAAGGCTTTTTCACCTCTGTTAACAATTTACAGTTCGCTCTTCGGATACACGACAAGAACATCATCATCAATTATCTGCCGAACTCACACAGTGACTCGACAACAGTGCAAGCCTGCCCGGCGCACCCGCCCACCAAGTTTGTGAAGCCCTCGTCGACGCACAACTGCGCCTGGTTCTGGTTCGAGTATTCCGGCCGACTCAACACCTGCGCGAAGCAAGTTGTCTGCAAATCCCTGCGGCCGTGGTTCGCGGACGAAGCAGTCCAGTTATTCCTTTCTTTCCTGAACGGTTCAAAATACCAGAAACGCCTCCTTTTCCCCTTGCCCTCTCCATGACTTTCTCTCTCTTTTTCTCGCCCGAAAAAACTTCCAAGGCATAATTACCAAGTACCCGCCTCTTCATCCACCGAACCGCAATGACGAGCGCTCATGTGTTTGCATTTCCCGGGCCCATACCGAGGCTAGCGGCGGAAGACGCGGCGGGCCCCCTTCGGTCGATCTGGTTTCCATGGAGCCAGCAAACTCCTGAGATCGAGGACCCTAGCCTTTGAGATGGGAGTCAGTCAGTCATGCCAAAGAAAGACGAAAGACAAGCGGCAAGGGTAAAAAAGCTTTTCGCCACGTTTTGGAATGTTTCAATCTTCCCCGTTCCGCGACCACAATTAGGCGTCACCACGCAGCAGCGTCATGACTAGAATGCAAGAGAAAGAAGCATCAAATGGGGGCCGGTTGTAGTTTGAGTATGCCACAAATAGCCAGCCTCTCCGGGCCCAGGTGGCGTCGGCGGGGTGTTGATGTTAGGTAAGGGAAATGAACACTGCCGGCTTTGGATGTATCCAGAACTTCAAAAGCGGTTAGGTTGATTTCATCCTCTGCCTGCTGGCTCGTCGTGAAAGATGAGCTCAGTAAACCAAATTGTTGGTGTCTTTATTCGCGTCGAAGGTCTTGATGGGAGCCAAGACCGGGACCGGGCCGTCTGTCTTGCGTTTCTCGCGTCCATATTCGCCTCCTCCCGCCCAAGGAACTGCAACTACTTTCCGTCATTCGTTCACCAATTTGCAAAACAGAGTTGCTTTGGACAGACCAAACTGACTTTGACATTATCAGGGTTACTAACCTAGTCGAATGCCTCAAGAAACGGTGCAAATAATCTTGCCCGTGTTCTTATTATCCTCCAGGATGCCGTGCGCCTTCTGGATCTCTTCCCACGGAAGCACCGTGTCGATGACGACCTTGAGCGCCCCCGTCTTGAAGTGCGGCACGTATTCCTCCAACCGATCCCTTAGCCGGCCCTGGTACTCCACGTCTCTGCTGCGAAGCGTGCTGCCCTGGAGTCTGATGCGCTTGAACAGCAGCGGTCCGATGTTCGCATTCTCGATCTGCGCGCCGCCGAGGAGCCCGAGCAGAACAATGTGGGCATCCCGCGCTGCCGCATCGAGGTTCTGCTGAAAGTACGAGCCGCCCACAAAGTCGACTATCAAGTCCACGCCCTTGCCGCCGGTGGCCTCCTTGATCTTGTCGGCCCAGTTGCCCTCCTTATAGTTAAAGGCCGCCGTGGCGCCGATCTCGTTGACGACGAAGTCGCACTTCTCCTTGGACCCTGCCGTCGCGTAGATGGCAGAGGCGCCGGCGTCCTTGGAAAGCTGGATACCCGCGATGGAAACGCCCGAGGCGCCTGCGTGCCAGAGCACGGACTTGCCCTTGGAGAACTCGCCAACAAGGAACAGAGCCTGCGTCGCAGTGATCCAGGTCTGGAAAGAGGCAGTTAGCGATGACGTTGGCGAAAGTCGATTGGGGCTCGGGGTCAAACCTCTGGGATGCCGGCAGCCTGCTCCCACGAAAGGTGATCGGGCTTGTGCAGCAGCATTTTGCTGTTGACGGCGATGAACTCGGCGTAGGCGCCGCCGTAAGCCAGACCAAAGACCTCGTCTCCGACCTTGAAGTCGCCATGGTCGCCCTCGCCAAACGACTCAATGGTGCCGCTGAACTCGACGCCGAGGGTGAGTGGGGCCTGCGGCGGGAGCGGATAGTTGCCAAGACGTTGGACCTGGTCCATTCGATTGATGCCGAAAGCCTTGATCTTGACGAGAGCTTCGCCGCCGCCTGGCGTCGGCTTTGGCGTGTCCGCATTGATGAAGAGGTTCTCCTTCGGACCCTTGCCGTCCTTGATATCTATTCGCATTTGTAAGCAGATGGAAACACTCGGTTTTCGGGGTGCAGTGCTAATTACCGACTGCTCTCATCGTGGAAGCCATTTTGTGAATACAGGTACTCTGTGTGCGTGTGTTTGTTGTGTGTGTGTGTGTGTGTCTGAGGTCTGTCGCATTCATTCAATAGAGACAAAGTTGCTGCTTGGAGCTTTGTAAAGCTGATGGTGGAATCCCACCCAATGACGTTCTATTGCACTGACTAATCCATTCACGGCACGGCCAAAATATGGCGACTTAGCACCGAACGACCGGGCGGCGATGTGACCCACGCTTGCCCGCCCGGCCCGCAAATTCTCGGCCCCGCATAGGTATTGCAAGCTAAGTGTATCGAGACTTCGCAGCGTGCTGGTCATTGGTATGAGGTTTCTATTTCGCCAATCAATCTCGGGATAGCCGACGGCAAGGCAGATGTGATCGGCAGCGGCCTTCACTAGGCCTGCCCCTGCTTGGAATACCTTACTTGTTACATCATTTCTTGTCCTCTCCCGGTCTTGGATGAGTCTTTGCACCCTTCGCCGTTCTGGTAGTTGACTGTATAAGCTCACCAACTCAGAGCGAGCCTGGCAGATTCATGAGTCACTGAAAATGCTGTTCGCCGGCCATCTCGTCAGCCGATCACACATCGACCCGGGAAGGCTCTGTTCAAGGACCTTTGTGGTCCGTCGGAACTTGAACATATTCTCCCAGAGGGTTGAGGAGGACAGCCGGGCGACGAGAGATACCCCAAGAAGGGAAGTGTCAGACTGTTCGCCAGAGGCATGGTACGTTTTGCACCGGAACGTTGTCTATGTCGAATTCTATGTCGGGTTCGTGCCGATAGGAGGACGAAGGAGGCGGGCGAATCGAATCAGCGACAAGGTACTTGACCATGGATATTCTGCGAGTCGTCTTGGTAATAGGTGTTATCAAATCTTGCTACATCGTGATCTGGTGCGCTGGAGTAGAAGTCAACGTCAGATCCTACTGCAGAGATGTCGATACAAGCCTCGACCGGCCTCGACCGGCCTCATTCTGGCAACAAGCCTGAAAAGCCTTATCACTGCATTAGCCTAGTAGTCGTAATATATCATTCTGGACGGACTGCCAAGCAAGGCCTTCGCTGACCTGTCTCTGCTGTCAAATGTGAATATTGAGGGGAAGGCCTGTGGTGAGACATTGGTGAGCTTGTACGAACTCGCCATCATCAAACTGTTGCAGACGCAGCAGTCTAATTCCGCGACGACGAGAGTGGGGCGGAACGCAGCAAATACGAGGTCCTCTCTTCGCAGACACAGAGGAGCAGAGAAGACCGGATCGAAACATCAAAACATCAATCATAACATTGCGGTGTCGTGACACCGATGTGCTGGCGTCTGCATGTCCGGTCGACGACGTAATCTCGGACCGTAGCGTTGAAACCTCGAAGCGTAGAGCAAGAAGTTGCCGCAGCAAAGACTCTAACACATCCTCTCTGATCCTGTAAGCTGACAGCAGTGCCCGGAGCAGACAATCGAGGGGTAAGACGCTGATGATCGATCAATAGTCCCACCCGAATTGCTCAGTCTGTGTGTTGTGGAAATTAAATGGAAGCAGGTGGTGCAGACCCCCTGCAAAGCCCGCAATACTACACCTGCCAAGGCGCAAATAAGACAGCATATGCACGCCAGCAGGAGACCGTTTATGGACTTTGGCGAGGAACGAACTTGGCATATGTCGATATTCTTTTCTCTTCCAGGTTAGTTCGGTGGTGACGATGGCCGCAGAAGCGCCGCCCTCCAGGACCAAGTGCAGACGGACAGCCGGGTATTGCCTCCCGTCTGACAGGCTCACCAAGCCCGCCGTCGCCAATGGTCGGTAAATCAGTTACTACTTGGTTCTCACCGAAGCTCATTCGCGGTCAAGCTCTGCCATTATGGGCAAGCGCCATCGATGACTACAGTACTCGGGGAGTATCAGAAGTCTTTCCGGTTAGATACGAGGACTGCCCAAGAACGCATAGAGTGCAATCACTGCCGACGGTGGATGGAAGTTGTGACCGTTGATGCTGTCTCCAACATTCGTTGCGATTGTCATCGTTCGTATTGAATATCGGTAGTGGCTCAGGAGAGCCACGTTCCTGCGTCTCCACTGGACGCGAAGTCGGTAAGTGCTGGCCGCCGAGGCCCCAGAATACGTTGAAAGCCAGGTATCTGTTGTCGAGTCTTCTACAATGGCGGGGAAGGTAGGAGCTGCAATCAACGAAGACCACAGGGCCTGGGGGGGCTCGTTTGTCTCGTACCCTGTGCTGATGAGACTCTGGCTTCTTCCACATGCGGGTAAAACCTGGAGTAACCCCCGGTTGCTGCTGATGCTGGTCCAGACGCCTCGGCTGGCAGGCCGAGAGACGAGGGTCCCGATGCGAGCTTCTAGGCAGATGGGACGACGACGTTGGCCCAATGCTGCTGCGTTCTTGGCAATGCAGGTTTGCAGTTCGTCCAATGTTCAGGTGTGGTCTAACCGCAACCGCATGGCTATCGAATGGGAGGGAATCGGTCACACGGAGCTTCCATCCCAAACGGGACCTGTCCGGCATGGCTTCCGGCGGTTGGCCAGTTGTATTGGAGAAGCTGAAGGTGCCGGCTTCGGGCCTTGTCGATGTGGTCGACTGAGACCCAGTAATGGGCTTTTTGCCAGACCCTCTGGGCAAGTCTGCAGGTGGTAGGTAAGCAGGAGTCCGAAGAGAATTTTGTTATTAGCGACGAGGCATTGCGCCTCAATGACAGCTGGCACCGTCTCCAACGAGCTGCAGACTGGAGTCATTGTGGAATATCGGGAGATTGACCCAAGGTAAGACGACGGGCCTAGACTGGCTCGGTACGAGCGTCTCTGCGACTCCCGTTGGCTTACGGATTCCCCGCCAGGCCAGTCCGGTCCCGTCGGGTCCATCTTAACCTTGACTCGGCTGCGGCCAAGTATTTTCCCCGGCGGAGTAGATGTGATTTGGAAGATTTGACAACTTCGGTGGTGTGAACGTAGGAGCTACGAAGACGGTCGGTAAAACAGCGGCATTTTGGCCGAAATATGTCGAGCTTCTCGATTACATAATTCGCTGTCCGGCGGTACCTGGTACTCCCCTTTTCCCCTCCACATTTCAGCCCAGTGACGATCAAGTCGATGGCAGATTTCGCCGGTGATCCCGCATGCATAGCCTGGTAACGCTTTCCAAGCCGGAGCTGAGAAATACCATGGACTAAAGCCTATCTCGACTGGGCAACTGAATTGCCTGGTTGGAGGACGATGGTAAGACGAGCAGAGCTCTTGGCGTTGATGGCTTGCCACTGCCGCAGAACAATAGGCAACTGGCAGGCTTATCTGACAACCGCCGTCGTACCGGCTCGCGGCAGTCTACAGCTTGTCTCTGCTAGGTCTGAGACAGTGGAAGTGGCGTTCGATAACCTCTATCCAGCCGCCCGGGGACTTGTCGATGGTCTCGGCCTCTTTATTTTCGTCCCTAGTGTACCTTTAGGGTACCTACCAAGCTCAACTACCAAGGTAAGTAAGGTAAGACAAGGTGGCCGGTGTAGCGCATGGCTGGCTGGCTGATGTGGACGATGCGGGACACTGTCAAGCTGGCTCTTTGTGTGTTGGAATTCATCGACGGCAACGATGCATGGTACCTGCATTAGTGCACCTGGTACCTGAACTCATGACGCAGCCGTGCCAGCCGTCAGCATCAGTCGCGCCTACAAGTAGTCAATCTGCAGATGCAAACCCCATCACATCCAGTCCGACGATACGGCCTTCCCAGCTGCATGTTCTCCATCTGGGGCGTCCAGTCATGTCGAGCCACCCAGTCAGGGGAGCATTCTGCGGTCAAACAAACGACACAAAGGTCGGGTTGACTGGCAGAGGGCGGTCTAGACCTATCTCGGATTACGGCTGCACGTTTGAAGGAGGGAAAATAACAATCATGCATGACCACCACACCGGAGAATTGGCCTGCTTCGATGGCACTGGAGCACCACGCCAGGCGGAAGGGCTGTCCACCTGTTCTTCATCGTCTCCCCAATTGCTCGCAGTAGTGTCGCTGAAACAATACCTATTCCCAGACGCGACTTTTGGAGAGATGTTCATCTCGCTCAACTGAACTCCTTGCAGAGACGGGACAGAGCTACTGTGTAAGTGTTCTCTTGCAGATTGATTCGGCTGGATTGGAACCAAGGGTCGCTGGAACATGGTGTTGCGGACTCAACACAGGGCAATGGCGGAGGTGATGATGGAACCCACACGGCGGCAGAGCGACACGTCGTGGTTCCGCTGCATGTTTCTACTGTATTCGTCACAGAGACCGCGCGGGCCGGGAGGTCAAATGATGCTCAATTCTCGACTCTCTCGAGCACTCTGGAATGTCTCTCTTTCTCTCACCAAGGTTTCTCCCCTTTCCCTGCATATCGCACACCCACTCGCGTAACCCCCCTGACATCTCTCCGCCCCATTTATTATGGCCCAGAGCTACGTACCTTACCAATTGATCTGTTTTCTAGCCCGGCCTCCCATGTTTAGCCGACATCCTCTCCTTCTCCAAGCGACCAGTCACCAGCACCACCCACTCGCAATCTAATTTATTCGTCTTCTGCTGCTCGCTCGCTCATCTAATCGGCCAAGGAATGCCAAATTGTTCTGGCAGTCTGCCCAGTCCAGTCAAGTCAATTCCCCGTTGACGGAGCCACAATCCAAGAGAGAGAAACTGCGCGAGAATGAGACAGCAGCAGAAAGAAACCTGGTCCACCCCCTTTCTCGTCCGTCCACCCAAGCCAATCTGCATCCACAACCGGTAGCCTTCTCTTCGTGTTCAATCACCCCTGGTCGCCTTCACGCTCGGATGGCTTTCGTCTGATTTGTCCACCGCGAAATAAGCTGGTTAAGCGGAAAACAAAAGAGAACAGGAAACCAGGGGCCCCTGCAAGCTCCAAGGATGGCGTCCATCTACTGCGTAAGCCAGGGACCAAGGGCCCAAGGAACAGGCGGCGTGTGCCCTCCTGGAAGTTGGAACCTCTCTCTCTCTTTCGCCTGTCCAGCTCCTCCTCTCATCTCCAGAAGCAAGAGATCCAGAGTGAGGCCGGGCAAAGGTACCTGGCCTTCTCTGCCGCTTCCCCTCTGCCACGACGTACCCTCTGTT
Organism: Colletotrichum lindemuthianum; assembly: GCA_001693025.2. Lineage (NCBI taxonomy): Eukaryota > Fungi > Ascomycota > Sordariomycetes > Glomerellales > Glomerellaceae > Colletotrichum > Colletotrichum lindemuthianum. The sequence continues at coordinate 116,905 of MASP02000379.1, forward strand.
CGCCCTACCGAGAGCCATGCCTCCGTGGTACGGATACACACGCCAGTGGGCTATCCACAGTCGAGGCTAAGGTAGTCCACCACCCCCAGCCAAGCCCAGTCAGTCCCATTGCCCATGTCGTCTTGTGCTCATCTCTGTATATAAGTCCATTTCCTCTAGGTCACCCTGACTCTTGCTCTCCTTTCTCTCCTCACCCACACTCACTCACTCACACCGACCCAGACTTTTTAGTCGCTTTCATTCGTTAACCAACTCCCTAATCCTCAACAATCCGCCGATACAACTCTTCGAGTTTTAATACCAAGAAAACCCTCCAAAACCGTCAAAATGAAGTTCTCCGCTGCCGCCCTTGTCCTCGCCGCCGCCGGCGCCATGGCCCACAAGAACGTCACCTACGTCACTGAGGTCGTCTCTGCCTACACCACCTACTGCCCTGGTCCCACTGTCATCACCCACGCTGACAAGACCTACACCGTCACCACGGTACGTCGACGAGAATCGAGAGGCGGATAACGTTGAATGGTTTTCGAACGGCCGGGAGCCATCGACGAGAGCAAACCGTCTCCGGCCAAACCGCGAGTCAACGAGAACCCAACATCACTTGATCCGCCTCGAAATTTCCAACCATCAAGCGACATCCGGCTAACGAGAATCATAGGCCACCACCCTGACCATCACTGACTGCCCTTGCACCGTCACGAAGCCCGTCCTGACTACCTCCATTGTCAAGTGCCAGACCTGGTCAGTTAGAATACATCTACGTCGAAAGGAGATCTTCATGGCTGACAACTGTAAACAGCGCCGGAGCCACCAAGAACGCCACCCTCCCCGTCGCCCCTCATGTCACCAAGACCGCCCCCGTCTCCGTCCCCACCGCTGGTGCTGGCAAGGCCGCTGCCCTCTCCGGCGCCGGTCTCGCCGGTGTTCTCGGTTTCGCCGCTTTCGTCCTCTAAATCAACAACCATCACATTTCGCCATCCACGTCCCCCCCAACGATCTTTCGAGTACGATAATATCTTAGTTCGCGGGAGCCTACGCCATATAACGACTGGAGCGCGTCTGTGAGCCCTTGCCCGGGAGCGTTTCCGGGCAAGTGGTTGTTTGTTTTTGGATGACTAGGAGTTTATGCTTGGAAATAGCGACAGAACGGACTTGGAGTCCACAGAGAGGAGCGAATCGACCACGCGACCACGGAAAATACCCGGTACATTATTACGGCTGCGATTGCATGCCACGGAGTATCTCAGCTGAGGACTGCCTGGCTTTTTGCAGCGTTTTGTCAATACTGCCAACTTCTTGTACTTGCTTACCACCACCACAAACGGTTTCGTCACGGGTGTTTGAAGAGGAAACCCCAAAACACCACCACAACTTGCTGCGCTCACAGGAGAATTGTTTTCACAGGAGAATTGTTTTCTCTGTGTGCGGCTCTATACCCATCAAAAGGCTCTTTTTTTTTCAGGAGGCTCAATTTGGATATAATGAGACCACGCTAGATCATCTGTTGTCCTTTTGACAATTCTGCAGCAGAATATCTATTGACAACTTGCTAAAATCAACTATATTCTTCTCCTGATATGAATCGCTTCTGTTACGTGTCTCGAAAGTGGCAAATGCAGTGACGTCAGACTGAAGGACTGTAAAGCCGATGCGAAGTCGCAAACCTCTGGCGGGCGCGATGTCAGACAAGACGCGCTGATATCGTGATGGGCTGGTCCAAAGCCATCGTCTTGAATCAGACGTGTAAGTCATTCTTCACGTGAAACCCATAAAAGGAAGTCTCCTGGATCGGTGAAGGACGCCCTTCCCGGCTCCGAGCATTCCAGGCCAAGAAAAGGCCGCCACGGATCTCGATAATGGCAAAATAGAATGAAGAGTGACGTCAAGCCCATTAAGAAGCTCGCACGTGGTATGTCCGGCGATCATACACCGGAACCCCGGGCGGGGGACGGACAATGGTGATTCGCCCATCCTACGTACGCTCTTGTTTCGTTTCAACGGCCAGCAGCCCGCCCCGTGTGCACTTGCGGTGCTCCCGAATTAGAACCTTTGCGCCAACGGACGGTCGAACTTCTGGAAGCCGCTGCAGAGCGTGCGCGAGGCGGCGCGTTTGACGACCCAGAGTTCTATGTGGGAAAGAGAGACGTGCGCGGAATGCACTGCCACGCGGCCTACGCTCGCCGGACCGTCGGGGCGGGAGACCTGATGCTTGAGGAGTGTGTTTTTGTTTTTATTTTGGATTCTAGTCTGCCGTGTTGGAGCGAGTCTTTCCGGCCGTTAACGGAGTCCCGCATGGTGGAAATTTGCAGGAAACCGAAGGGGGGAGCGCTGTGGTGGTGTGGTGTCGTTTATTTCGCTTGCGGCGAGGCGCTGTTCAGGACGGACCGTTCTGTTTCGCGCATTAGGTTACTTTGACATGTTCCATTTCGCCCTGAACGGCGCAGGAAAACGTGTGATTTCTTCTGCATCATGCCAGATGGGATTGGTGGATTGGAAAGCTGGGCGAGAGGAGTTCCATCTGGAACGAAGTCGTCGGATAAGGTTTGTTTTCGGCCTAGGAGGGTGCGCCTCTTCTCAGGGGAGGCAGGTGCTGTACCTGCATGGTGCAGCGTCGGGCTGGCGGGATGGATGGGTGGGCTGGAGGCACGTATCGTATGTACAAGTAACATTACCTACCTCACAGGTGAGATGGATGGGTGGAGTTTTGGAAACTGGATGATTCGCATTCAGTCGCCGGTGGGAGAACACCATAGGCATTCGGGCGACTGCCCAACTGTGACAATAAGCGGCTAGCTGGATTGGTGGCTCTTTGTTCACGAACCCAGTGGCATCAAAACGGTAGCCCGTCGACGAGAGACATGTCTGGAAATCCAGAGATAAGACAAGACGAGATTGCGCTCCCGTGGAACGATAGCAGTGGGTGAGTGGGCAGGAATGGGTGCTGGTGCTGGTGCTAATCGCACACCCCTGGACGGTTCATCCGGTTCGAATTTAGGTAATTTTGCCTGTTCCGTAAGGGAGCCTGGCCTTCTTTCTTCTTATTCCTGAACAAGAGAAAAAGAAAGCCAAGCAGACGTGTCTGTCAAGCGAGATGAGCATCCGGTCTAGGCCCCGTCACGCCGATCTTTATCAATTAATGCTCGTCGCAAAAGGAGATCAGTTTTTGGATTCTGAGCCGGGGGGACGGTAAGGGAAAAGTGGATGTTCGTTGACAGGTGCTGCTGGGATGAGGGTCCGTGGGGGATGCCCGGCTGGTGATGCGAGTCGTTTAGACCGTGATGGGAGATGTTTCTTTCGATGTTGTCCCTGGAGGAGAGGAGATGAGCCGAGGGTATGGCCTTCGACGATGTCGGGACTGGAGTTTTGGCGATGGTGCTGGTGATCCGATGGGTGGATGTGCTCCTTGCGTTGTTCGAGATCAGGCGGGTCGGTATTGTCAAAAGCCGTGTCTCTCTCTTCTCGTATCTCGCAATGCATTGGCCAATGGGAAATGCGACGCTGGTTGCTCACGCGATGGTGGTCGAATCTGGTTCAGATTTCAATGTGAATCGGCCGTAGGGAGATATGACGCTACCAGATGGGCGACTGGGATGATGATTGACGATGTGTCACAATTACGATGGTCGATCCAGTCCAGGTCTCGTCACGGGAGGGGATGCGCCGGAAGATGGATCTTGCGGGGAAGCAGTGGAACCTACCTACCTAGATGGAACCTCCCGTCCGAACCTACTGCCCAGGAACCTCGACGCGGAGACATCGCATCACACAGTCCGGGGTAAACTCGGCGATTCTACACCAAGACGATCGGTGCGAAGCTATGTTGATTTTTCGGAATGCTGCAATCCCAGCATCTCAAGTTTGATCCGAAGCACTGCAGGAGCATTCTCAGCGTCTGCATAGATTTTATCGAGCATTGAACCAGTGGATGTATGATCCTGTGCTATGTGGTATGCTTCTATCTGTTACTTGGATGGAAACCTAGAGCTGCTCGCGTTTAATGAGGTCTCCAAGCATCCTCTCGCCCAACTCAACCATAACTGTCCGACTTTCCGTATGAAAGCCTTCGCAGGCTTCTCTTCAGTGACATCCTCGCCGAGAAAGAACACCACGTTCGGCGTGGATGGCCGGGGTGGTCGGTAATGACGGTCGGCCGCTTTGCCCCGGGGTAACGGAATGCGGGGAAGTGTCGCCTTCCAGAAACCGACGGCATTTCATAGAGGGCACGTCAGCAATCAGTGTTGGCACCTTGCCTTGCACTTCCATGTACCTTAGCACCTGCATGCAATGATACACCGCTTCAAACCTCCAGTCGACCGACGCCCCAGGAAGCCGATACCAGCATCGGTCTCCCTGTCTGAGAGTCAATCGTCTTTTGCATTTGAACTCGCTTCGTACCCTTCATTGTCCCGGATTGAAGTGATCCCCTGATTCGCAATTGTCAACTTGCGACTGCAACGACAAGTCATCGTCTTACAATGGCCGACAACCTACACCCCCAAGACGAGGTCCTGCGCCATTCCCTCGAAAATCCACAAGCATTCTGGGCGCACCAGGCAGAGCATCTTCACTGGCACAAGGAACCCTCGTCGACACTCAAACTCACCAAAAAGAGGCTTAATAGCGGCGTCACCCATGACTCTTGGGAGTGGTTTCCCGACGGCGAGATATCCACCTGCTTCAACTGCGTTGATAGACACGTCCACGACGGCCGGGGTGATGCGCCAGCCATCTATTACGACAGCCCGGTCACAGGCACCAAGCAGACAATTACCTACTCTCAGCTCCTCGATGAGGTCGAGGTATTTGCCGGGGCACTGAGGGAGGAAGGTGTGAAAAAGGGCGATGTCGTGTTGATTTACAGTCAGTTAACAGTCGACCACGGTTGTTTTTACGAGGCTCACGCTATTTGCAGTGCCAATGATACCCGCCGCCCTCATCGGTATTTTAGCCGTGAGTCGCTTGGGCGCCATCCATGCCGTTGTATTCGGTGGTTTCGCCCCGAACGCTCTCGCTCAGCGGATAGAAGCTTCAGAGCCTGTGGCCATACTCACGGCGTCGTGCGGCATTGACGGGAACAAGCCGCCCATGACTTATAAGCCTCTGGTTGAAGAAGCCTGTCAAATATCAAAACACAAACCAGAGAGGGTTGTGGTTTGGCAGCGGGAGCAGATCCGGTGGAATCCGATCAAGCGCAGCGATGGCGAGAGAAACTGGCAGAGCATCGTCAAGAGTTGCCGCGCCAGGGGAATCAGGGCCGAGTGTGTGCCGGTGAAGTCGACGGATCCCATTTACATCATCCACACGTCAGGCACGACGGGTTCGCCAAAGGGCGTTTTGAGAGATGCGGCCGGGCACGCCGTCGGGCTGCACCTTTCCATCAGCTACCTCTTTAACATTCACGGGCCCGGCTGCGTGTCTTTCACGGCGTCAGATATCGGATGGGTGAGTGGTGCTCGCTGCGCAGGTGATTTGGAAGATGCTAATAACCGTGACAAAGGTGGTCGGACACAGTTACATCGCTTACGCGCCTCTTTTCACGGGAGCTGCAACCGTTCTCTACGAAGGAAAACCCGTCGGCACGCCGGACGCATCTGCCTTCTGGCGCATAGTGGAAGAGTACAAGGTCAACACCATGTTCACGGCACCCACGGCTCTGCGTGCCATCAAACGCGACGATCCGGAGAACAAGTTCTTCGAGCAAGTAGGAGAGCGCGGTGGTCTGAGGACTCTCAAGGGCCTCTTCCTGGCCGGCGAACGGTCCGAACCGACCATCATCACAATGTATCAGGAACTCCTCGAGCAATACGCTGCCACCGACGCCCATGTAGTCGACAACTGGTGGTCTACCGAGGCCGGTTCACCCATCACCGGTAGAGCGCTCGTTCCACACGCAGGCAAGGATAGGAAGACGGACATACGCCATCATCCGCCGCCGAAAATCAAGCCGGGCAGCGCCGGTAAGGCGATGCCGGGTTTCGATGTGCGTATCGTCGACGACAAGGGCGACGAGGTGCCCAGGGGTACCATGGGCAACATCGTCCTCGGACTTCCGCTCGCGCCGACGGCCTTCAGGACGTTGTGGAAAGACGACGAGAGGTTTTACAAAGGGTACCTGAAGCGGTTCGATGGGAAGTGGCTGGATACGGGGGATGCTGGGTACATTGACGCCGAGGGCTACGTCAACGTCATGTCCCGCAACGACGATGTCTTGAACGTCAGCGCCCATCGCCTGTCGAGCGGTATGTGACTTCCCATCCTAGGTCATATCTGGATACGTTTGTCTAACTAAGCGCCAATAGGTGGTCTTGAGCAGGCAATCACATCGCACCCCCTGGTAGCAGAGGCCTGCGTCGTCGGTATTCCCGATTCCCTCAAGGGCCAGCTGCCCTTCGCCTTCATCACACTGTCGACTCCAGATCACCTGGCTTCTGCAGTTCCCGACGGCCAGCTCACAGACGAAATTCAAGCGCTGGTACGCTCACAGGTGGGCGCCATCGCGACGCTGGGTGGTCTGATTCAGGGCAAAGGCATGATTCCCAAGACACGCAGCGGGAAGACGTTGCGGCGTGTCCTGAGGGAGTTACTGGACAATGCTGTGCATGGAGACTTCGACAAGGAAGTACAAATTCCGAGTACGGTTGAGGATGCCGGTGCCGTCGATGTGGCGAGGGGCAAGGTGAGGGAGTATTGGGACGTTAGGGGAGAGAGTCACAAGAGTACGGAAGCCAGGGCGAAGCTCTAGGAGAAAGCTCGAGTAGATGGTCCCATGTGTGGCAAAGTTACCAGTACTCGTCATTTCGGAAATCTCATCTGGTCAGTTCGCGAACCAGTAGCCATGGCAGGTCCACAGACACTCAATTTCAGTGTATAATGACACAATACCCTACAAGTCCGTCGCATTAGTCATTTTGCCACAACTTGGATCTCTCATTCCATGAATTGATATACTTGGACGTTGGCCAAAGACAGCTCCTACCACTGTGGTACCACGGCCCAGATGATTGAAAATTCGCATGATCTCCCAAACGCAATTCACCGATGCAAGGTAGCTTTTATCAAAGGGTTCTTCACAACCTCTCACATGATCCTAATCCGTTTTCAAGGTTATCCTAGACAACCGCCACAAAACCAACGCTGCCACGCCATGAGAATCGTAGCATGTACACAACCGATCGAGTTCCGCCCAGAACCAGGACTCCCTTCTCTTCGCGTGCTTCCGCAAGCCGGAGAAGACGGTTGGTGGCGTGTCTCCCTGGCGGGCGGGAAAATACGAGCTTTTTTGACATGTGCTCCCCTCCCTCCTCTCGTCGTCGTCTACATCCAACAAGCACAGAATAGTAATTATCAACATGGCACAGCATCTCCTGCACCCGCGGCAGCGCGGCTCCCACGTTCAGTCCCATATACCGTGCGACTCCCCAGGACGGCCGGCAGGCACCGCAAGCTTCTTTTCCCCCGTCCTCCTCCTCCACCAAGATACCAGTCCCGGACCTGCGCGAGGAGGGGTGGTTCACGAACTTGTGCGAGTGCGTGTATCCCCTCAACATTCCGTCGCATAGGGCCGAAACACGAGAGAGAGGAAAAAGGAAAGCACATCCTTGAAGAACGCGGGCACGTATGCTTGTGCTACAGAACGTCGGTCGAGGCCGGGTGTTCTCAAACCCCCCTCCGGTTCATCTCCTCGTCAATAACCCATCCCCTTCCCCTCGCAACGAGGCTACCTCTCCTCTCGAAGGGACCATAGTTTTGAAATTCACGGCACCACCCCCGTTGACCCTTGCTGGGAAAGCGGGTGTGACTGAGAGCAATATCAACCGTGCGACGTGGGAACAGTCGATTACCACCACGACGCGCCCGCAGGAAGGTATCACGAGGGCGAGAACGCCCCGTCGAAAGGAAAGCAGAAAAGAGAAAACCGATCCAATTCGCACATCTCTGGAAGTGGTGCCCATCGCCACCCCCCTCTTTCTCCTCACAGTTCCTTAGTTTCCGTCGTGCGACGGGGGGCTAGCCCCTTTGCCCCCCAAGGAATTATCACCGTCCCAGCTAGCCATCCAAACGGCTTGCAGCCGGTCAGCGGGGGGAATAGGACGAGAGGTAAAAACCCTGGCAGGGCCCCGACGTCCACGCAATACAAACCCGTATCGAGTCGCTGTCTGTCGTACCAGGTTTGGGGCCCACGGGAAAGCGACGAGCTACTCGTCCCCGTACACCCCTCCCTCGTGTAACATGGGCCGCTGTCGGGGAAAAGCAGCAAGGACGGAGCGGACGCTGCTTTGGCCCCAAGAAAGTAGATCTACACGGGATCGTGCTCCGGGGATCATCGGACGGCGCGACGATGGGGGGAAAGTCAGACCTGGAGAAGGAAGTGGTGATGGCGGTCGAGGAGCACAGGGCACGGATTTGTGGGTAAGTATGGAACGGTTGCGGTGCAGTAAGCAGGTAATGTTTCAATTCGTCCAGAACGCCATCCAACGCCTCGTACACCAAGAACGAATGCTCCATCGCCCGTGCCTGTTCATGCCTGGTATCTGAATTTGTTGTCCCATGCCGTCCGTAAACACAAGCATGCAGTTTTACATCATCGTATGCGTCATGACCACGACAAAGAAAATATGGCCACCCCTTCGACCAAGCTGAACATCATTTCGACGGCTGCTTGGCGAATAGACCGTACACGCTCTTCTGTCCCTCTCTCGCGACTTTGAGGGGTGCAAAACGTGCCTCCGCCAGGCGAGTTCCCGCCTTTAGACTTTCGAGAACCCTGGCCAAGAGTGAGCCCATAGACACGGAGTATCGGATGGGGAGGCAGATTAGAACTTACCAGTCTACGCCAACGTACTTGACACCGCAGCCGCCAAGCTTGCGTATCTCCTTTTCAAGCTTGCCGCCGGCCAGGCCTCCTCCGGCACCGGCACCCACCCCCGCCGGCTTGCCCACGATGACATGAGTTACCTGTCTCCGGCCCAGGTTGATTGACATGCGCGCGCCGTTCTCCACCAACACCCGCTTGAGCTTGTGGTCCGAGATGATGGGATGCGTGCTGCCGTTGACGTAGACGGTAACGCCGTCGAACAAGCCCCTTCCGGCGGCCGCCTTGCCCGCCCGTTCCTCGTCCTCTTGGCGTCGGGCCTCCATGATTTCCTCTTCGCTCCTGGGCTTCGCGCCGGCAGCGGACGATGCAGCAACCTCGGAATCGGACGGGGAGGAGGCGCTCTTCATGAGTCCCGGGCGGGCCAACATGTCGGCAACGCTCATCTTGGCCCTCGCTTTTGCATCCTTGGGCACGATGTCATTCAGCTTCTCGTCAAAGTCTTCGCTTCCGGCGCCGTACGTGTCGCTCAGGCGCTTGCCACCCGAGTGGCCCGAGGCGAACTGCTCGGAGAGCTTGCGGGAGCGGCTCGCCCGCCACCCGGTCGAGGCGCCGTGTGCCGTCTCGGGACGCTGATGGCCGGTGGCGCTGGAGTTGTAGGGGTCGAAGTTGTTGCCGAAGCGCGGCATGGCGGCCGGCGGCAGAGAAGGCTTCTCTGGCGGCGGCATGCTGGCGGTGGTAGTGGTGGTGGTGGGCCTCCCAGAGTGCGTGACTAGCGGGTTCTTGCTGCCCTCTTTTCTTTTTCCCGCCTCTTCTAGGATGTATGCAAATGCCGGTGGTGCGTCGTACTGGTGCGCGTCAATGATGCAGTGACGGCTGCCTCCATGGGGCGATGTTCATCTATGACTGGTCGTGATTGACGAAGATGTTTACTTTTCTCTCTAGTCTCTACCAGGTACGTAGTGGTCTTTCACGCGTAGACAAGGACTAATCCTCTTTGTTAGTCGTTAGATAGACGCGAGTCACGCGGGTCAATCAAAAGTAGCAAGAGCCCCAAGCGCAAATGCCAACAGCATCGACATGTCTAAACGCGGGCTTACCGCCAAGTCACATGACCTTGGTCTGAGACGTCACCAAAGCAGGGAAGGTCCCCGTGCGCCGCTGAGGACATCGCATCACCTCGATGGCCTGGGCGCAACTCACTGCGAGGCTACTGAACCTTTCTAGAATCGAGCATATGGCTTTCCATGAAGTGAACGGAGTGATCTCCGGTACGTGCGGTCGTTGACTGCTGGCTGCCGCAGACATATGTTGGTCTGCCTCAATTTCAGTACGACAGAAATCTCCCCCACAAAATCTTTCCTCTCCGGAAAGTGAGAGGACAGTCTTGATCGCCTGATGCGACAGCATGTTCTGCGACCACTTGTCGAAGTGTTACCACTCCTGCATGCTCATCCCGAACAACTGGAGAATGTAAGGCATCGAGAGGGCAGATATGAAATATCGGCAATGGTAGGGCGGTCCTTCAGCGCGATGGAGTTCTGACCAGGCTCGGAAGGCCACGCTTCGAGTACATTGTTTCCATGTTGATTCGACTACGGTTCATTGGACTCCTCTAAAATGACGTAAGGGTCCTCAGTCCTCCCTCACTTACTGTGGCCACCTTGACAATGGGAGGCCAGTAGCATACACGGTCCATTTCTTGGGTATGCCAAGGAGCTACGTTATACGGCAACAATTCTTATAGCGTATCCTCCAGCCTCACCCGGTGTATATATGGCACGAGTTCGTCTTCTCAACAGATGGCTGTACACTGGGGTTCATAGACGACCGCAACGACTTCGCCTGGATGGTGCGAAGTTGGCTAGAGAACCGCTAAGGTGACGCCGGCGCAAAGGAAGTAGAGAACATCCCGATTGGTCATACTGATATGCGGCGCTTGAGAGAGAGAACCGGATCGGTTGTCAGTTTTGGAGCGCCTTCGTCCCTTGGTCAGTGTCTCACACACTCTCCTCTCACTCACACCCACCTCACTTACTTTCCTCTCTCTCACTTTTTACTCACCCGCTCACCCTCTTACCCTCTTACCCTCTTACCACTGCCATAAACAACCTTATAGTATCGACAGACCCAGTCTGTATCAGAAATTGAGTGAGAGTGTAATTGCTAACTATAAGGAATAAAGCCTGAGAAAATCCAACGACTCCTTCGAAAAACTGATGCTGGAGACTCTGAAGATAATGCTACAGCAGATTGATATCCTCCACTATCTCTGTAGTTCTCAACCGGAAACGCTAGCCTTCATCAACAAGTCTGAAGACATCTTGCCCGCCTTTCAGCGAGGTTGGGTTGCCAGCCTCATTGGGGCCGAGGGCCTCCATGGGATCGCAAAGAGCGCGAGCGTCGCCAGTGCACAACGGGTTATCGACTTAGCGTTGCGAGATGGACCAAATGATGAACCGGATCGACATGTGCGTACTTTTCTGCCTTTGTGGTTTACCAGAAAAGCCACTGACGGCGTCTCCCTCAGGATGATTGACGCACACAAGCCACGCTGCTCGACATGATATCTTGTCTGTGTCGACGGCGCCAGTGATTTTCTCACATTCTTCCTGTGGGTACAAAGCCGAGGCAATCCGCAACGATGGAAGCCCAATTTACGGCCCGTACAGCGAGCTTTCTTCTAGCCCTGCACAGCTTCAGCCTGTATACCCACCCCAGAAATGTGACTGATGAGGTCTTGGACATGCTGAAGCGGAACGACGGCCTCATCATGATTTTCTTCTTACCCTCGCTCGTCGATGCCGCCGGCAGGAAGATTGAAACTCTCCAACAGGTCGCAGATCACGACGTCTACGCGGGGCAGAGAATCCGACACCGCCGCGTCGGTCTGGGTTCCGACTCTGACGACATGCTGATGGGACCGAAGGGCCTAGACGACGTCAAGCAGTATCCCCGCCTCACCTCGCACCTTTTCAAGCGAGGGCTGAGTAGCGAGGAGGTGGGCCAGGTTGCAGGCTTGAAGATCACCCGGGTGACGAGGGAAGTGGAGGAGACAACCGGAAGCCGTCAAGAAAGGAACTCGACGGTGTTGTTTGACAAGATCCAGAGGGCTTGGACGCGAGATGAACAGTCGATGCTGACCGATACGGGACTGCTGAGGAAGGACAAGAGGTGAGAATCGGCTCGCGGCCAGGCTCAAGGTCGGCGGGAGGCTGCCCGTCTCAGACTGGACCCCTGTGAACGGCTGCACGCCGGCGCAGAGAGAGTGTCAGGAGGAGCTGGGGCGGGACAGCGACAGGGAGCGCATCGAGGGTGCGATGAAGGTGCACGCAGCCAGCCACATCACCAGCATGCCTCACGGGTGGACGAAAGAGGGAATGAGGGACATGTTCGAGCAGGCTGGGTGCAGAGACATTCGGTGAGGCTGGCTGACTAGGTTGACTCCCATTCCTGTTACTACTGACGGACCAAAGGTGATGCTGTACTAGGTGTGCGGACCAAAGACGTGAGGGGATAGATTTCCCAGTTCCTTTGGCAATGTTGTTTATTCTTGCAGTCGACCTCTAGTTTCACCGAGCGTCTGGACATGCTTGAGCGTACCTTGACCAGAGAACATGAAGCATTACGGTTCCATCACACAGCATACTAGTGAACGGTATCATGAGACTCAACAATATCAGAGAACTGTGGCACAAGTCACGGGTGAACATTACGTTTTCCGTGGTGAATGGGTTGGGCGGCCATGGCCATCAACCGCAATATTCGGCGATGGATCTGAGACGGAACAATGATGAACGAGGAAGTTCAAGGTAAACGCTCTCTGTGCCGGGGTCTTCGGGATGCCAAATGCCGAACCTACACGACCCGAGCACCGATCCGGAGAGATAGCGGTCCACAGTGGACCGACGAGCGGGCCGCCGAGAGCCCGGCACGACTTGAGTCGCCGCGCCGCAACCTGGGAGAATTGCCGCTTCAGGCGACGTCTATCCTTTCACTTGATGGGTGGGATTACTTCAATAGAGAATGCGACATCTCGGAAGCCCTAACTGTCAGTTCAACAGCCGAAGTCACCCCGTGAATTGCGTCTAGCCCGTGAAGCCCTCGCACGCACAAGACATACTGCAAATCTGTGTATATCAACAATCCCAACTGCTTCTAAAGTTTACGGCTTATGACACAGCACCTTTTCTCCTCGTAGAAGCCCAGATCAGGAACTATCAGGCTTGAAGTGCCTTGAATCACCTCGCCATAGTCGTTGGTTTGCTGCTGAATCGAGGGCCGCCATGTCTTCAGACCGCCGTTCTTGGCTTGGCATGGCATGACGTTCGGGTCAACCACGACGAGACCATCTCGAAACCGCCGTCACTCGCCCGCTTTTGCATCGGCTGTTTAGAGGAATTCCAAGACTCTGCAAATACTAGTCCTGGCCCGGGCAGCGCAACGCCGACGTGTTGCTTACTGTTGTCGACGCCCACTTGGTTCCGGTAGGGTTTCCCAGTACTTCTCGAGATGGCTCTGACGCATCGCTACGCCTGTCCCGGCATCGTCTGTCTTTAGATGAAGTAAAGCCTTCAACGTGCTCAGTCCTGGACGACGACTCGTACCTAGGCGTCGGCAGCTCGGGTGGTGTTGGAAAACCCCTATGCGAGTGGACAGTAAACGGCCTCGCCCAGTATCTCATCATCCTTTCACGAAACGCCTGGTCGGATGGCTTCCTTTCTGAGCTTCAATTTGACGTGCATACCGTGGCGTGCGACATGTCCGACGACGTCCAGCTCGCCACGGCCCCGGCAAGCTGCGCTGACATGCCTCCGATCCGGGGCATATTGCAAGCCGCGATGGTGCTCCACGTGAGTTCACTGACATATGCCCACCGCAATATGTGAAGTCAAATGCCGCCTTCTCAAACGTCAATAGGATTCCATATTTGAGCAGTTGACATTCGAAGCCTTCAAAACCGCCGTCGCGCCAGAGGTCCTCGGCAGCAGAAATCTGCATCGGCAGGTCGCCATCGCAGACTTCTTCGTCATACTGACATCCATCGTAGGACTCACCGAGGCCCCGGGCAAGGCCAACTACACGGCCTAGTGCCTACGAGGACTCTCTCGCCCATCATTGAAGGCCCATAGGTCTCCCCGCGGTGTGTGTCGACCCGAGCATGGTACCCGACCGTTGGCCACGTCACAGGCAACCAACGGATCTCGAACCGCCTCTCCCAGAACAGCATCGCCATGCTGTATGGAAAAGAAATGCGTGCTGTTCTAGACCGCGCAGTCACTGTCCAGCAGAGGGGCCAGATCGTCGCGGGCGTCGAGCTGGCCATCTTGTACCTCATTCAGAGTCCTTCGTTGACGCAGCTGACCCATCTTGTAGCGACCCGACTCGGAGGCAGGTCAACGGTCAGCGGAGTTCATTGAGTAGTTGAGCTGCCTGGTTGAGCGGAGTTTGTTTTGCATCTGTGGTGCGGCAGAATACGCCCCTGTCTCCTGTCTGACTCCAGATATGTCGAAAATGCTTTTGATCTTTAGCGCTGCAACCCGATCAGTCAATCCATTAGACCTCCTGGTGTTTGATCAAATAGATCACAAAGAGGTTGATATCTACGATATCTGAGATGTTGGTACTGGTGTTAGCCTCTGAGAAAGACAATGAGGGCATCGCGGATGCCTCCAAGGACTAAACTACATCTATCGTGTTGAAAGCCTCGTCCCTCTCCCGCTTGGAGTTCTGTGTAGCGATAATCGGAACTAGGTAACAGTCACAATTTCAAACCTGGCCTCGGCGTCAGCTCTTGCCTTCACCATCTGTGTTGCTAAAGATACTACAATAGCTAGTTTTATATACAACTAGAGTTTATCTTCCAATTGCAGAAGTTTCTTGGTAAACATTGAGAGTCTATATAATATATAGTTTACAGTAAGGGATAAATAATATTCCATCTATCTATTAGTATTAAATAGTTTATAAAAGAAGAATTTTTTAATTTTATGAGAATATAGCTTTCATTATTAAAAGATTTTTATTTCATTTTTTATAAGTGAGATAAGTTTATCATTAAAAAAAAACATAGATTCTATGAAATTTTACTTCCATATATAGCTTCCTCAGCTCTGTAGTGTAGGGAACCCTCTGGCTACTTATTTATATGCTCTTGCCTATTCCTACAATTGACTCGATTCGAGTAGGAAGACGAAGGCGAAAGAAGGGGCAGGCGCTGCTGCACTCACCTTCCCTCTTTGATTTGAATTTGGACTGGAGCATCATGGCCGACCAACTCTCCTCTCCTCTTCTCACACGTTTCTATCCTGTCGTCCCAGACATGTGCACATCATGGTCCCTTAAAACTCTACTGATTCCCGTCGGAAACTCTGAACCCCAAAGACCGAACGCTACGACCCCAAGGGACCTTTCACCTCAGCTTGAAGCTCGACAAGCTCCTGCAGGTACATCATTCATCAGTCCAGCGCAAGACAGACACCGGACCATACACCCTCTCTTAAACGACCATTGTTTCTTCCCACGAGCCTGCAGATGCGCACACGCACACGTACATACAGAAGCGGAACGCACAGCCGCCCACGAGCCTCCGGAGCTGGACCCGGAACTGTCAGTGTGAACTGGGACGTGAGCGACGTCAGACATGGGAACCGAGAGCAGATGGAGGGGTCCAAACCCACGCTCGACCAGTCTCTCGTCTCGATGCAGACGTTCTCGGCTGCCGGAGGTCCAGAAACGGCAGATGCGAGTGCGAAGTCCCTGCTCCGGCCGATTCAGATGTTCAACTTTCTTTGGCTGCGTCACTCATTCGACACGACAAGTTGTACCGAGTGCCGCGTGCCTCTATTGCCGCCATCGACGTGTTACACCCCAACCAAAGCCTGTTTCCATCCACCATCAAGGCAGCACTTGTCTCTGTACGGTGGCCATTGAAAAGGGTGTCGATACTTGGCCTCCAAAAGAAACAAGAGAGAAGAATTAGAGTTCCGTCTTCCCTTCTGATCGTCACATCCCCTCCCAGGGACCCACGACTGCGCGGTAAAAATAAAGTCACCCAATCGGCCTCCATCATGGCCCGCCGTGGCAGCGCATCCCCCACAGATGCCAGTCATGCACATCACGTCTCTGGCCCTCCATCGGCCGAAGCTTGCACCTTGGAGGAAAGCTTGCACAGCCGATGTGGTCTGCTTCGCAAAAATCCTGAAGCTTCGTCCTTCTGCGAGCCCATTCGTCCGTCGGAACCGTGACAGACAACCACAAGAAAAGCTTGCTGGACCTGTCCATGTCAAGTCGGGATCCAAGCTCTTCCATGTAAGGGACGACCTAGCTCCGGTGCAGCTGTGGACGTGCTCGCATCGCCAAACCTGACGCGCGGCGACGAAGTCGGGAAACGCCATACGAAAAGTTTGTTTCGTCCGCCCCGGACCCGGTCTGGCGTATCGTCACCACACGGGGTCTCCCATGTCTGCCATGTTCGCCTCTTCCCGGGCCACCTCACAGACGCACACGCACATGCACGCCAGATGCATCAGCAAACGCTTCGCTCCATGCCTGCGAACCTTTAACCGCTCATGGTTTCGTCCTCCTGCGTCTGGCCCTGAATCTGCTCGGGGTCGACCCTTGGACACGGAACAACCAAGGCGGTGCTCCGTCACATGTATAGCACACCCATTCTAAGCACGCTGTACCAGGAGTTCATGCACGATGCCCGTACCGCTGCACCTCTTCCGAGCCTCCTATCCCCCCCGTCGCATTGTTTCGCGGCTACTTGGTACACTACAGGTACGCTCGCCGGGCGGCTTGGGCAGCAAGGGCATGGGACATGAAGGATGGTTCCAGGCGAAAGCAACCGCGGCATGTGGCATGCCCTGCCGCTCTCACAACAATCCACCAGCACGCCAACTCGCTGCAAACTGTGAGAAGTGACAACAGGCCGTAGCCCGCGAGAAAAGAAAGCTGTAATTCGACACCGCGCCGAGGGCTGCATGCCTGCGCGCCATAGCCGCCGCGCATTCTTCAACGCTTCGCTGCGCTGCGCTGCGCCTACGCCTGCGCCTGCGCCTGCGAACCGAGCTGCTGCACCATCACCTTGACTACGTAATGCCGACTTTGACGACGACTTCATTCAACTTTGGACCTCGCTGAGCTGTCCCGAAGCAAGCCAATTCAAAACCTACTCAGCCAACAATTGCAGGGTCCCGTAGCCGTGACGAGCTAAACCACGACAGCCCTCGGAGCAGAGAAACATACCCAAACTCAATCTCGCACCGCCGAGCCCAAGCTCCCATTTCCTTGGCCAGTCTTCGTGAGAGATAAACCAGGGACGACGTCAAGGACAGGCGCAGGGGACTTTGACGAGAGGGGGGCCCAACCGTTTCATTCTTCCAAGCTTCACCCCCACACGACGATTCATCCAGTGTCAAGCCAAAGATGGCTGACTGCCTGACTCTGACCAGACGCCAGACCAGACCAGACCAGACCAGACCAGCTCGCGAGCCGCGGCAACAAACTCGACCTCAGCACATCGCTCGGATATTGCACGTCACCTTCGCTTGACCCCGTCCCTGACAGTTACATGATCTGCCCAGCATGTACCTGCTTGCGTCGGTCCAGGTGCGCAAGAGCCAGTACTCGATACCTGCTTTGTTTCCCTCCAAGGGCCCAGTGTCCGTGATGAGCATCGCGGACTCCTCTGTGATCCGTGATGTCGCCTCCGCCGCCGCCGCCGCCATCCCTAGTATGAGCAACATGCATACCCGTAACGCATGCAGGCAATCAATCGACCCTCCTATCCGCTCCCCCTCCCTTCACTTCACTTCTGGGGGCAGCAGCTTGGCCTGGTACGGAAGGAGCGGTTCATTTGTTTTGATCTAGCATCCACTTCGCAGATTGACCTGGCCACGGCCACGGCCACGGCCACCGGGCGTGACGAGCAGGGGATTCGCAGGCCTGACGGGCATCAATGTCGAAAAGAACCCGCGACCAGGACAGCGACTCGACACGGAAGTTGTCCCGACATGGTTCAATATTTCGCTGTCATAATTATTGTCAATCCACCCTAGAGCACGGAGTTCAGTACAACAGTACGCAGTAGCCCACACCCGTCGTGTCCCAGACAGAAAGGTTGTCTCGCCTCGGGAGCTAACTTCGGGATGATTAGAAAAGACAGACTCGAGAACAAGGTACTTCACCCCCCTCCTCGAGGTACTTTGTTCGCAGAGCAGAGACCAGGAGGCGGCGCCGTCTATATACGTACCCAGCCGCAGATTGTGCGCCAATAAAACACACCGAGGAGGGGAAGGCGGCTGTCAGAAGTCAAAGTGCGCAGACGTCGTCGTCAACGTCTACTGCGTAAGGTGCTGTGTAGTGCGACTATACTTATGTACCGTACGTAGTTTTAGTGATTCTCCCCCACGAGCTGGAGAGTTGCCGGACCAAAAGCGTACAATGCAGCCGCCACCTCTGGTCGATGATACCGAGATGAGAGGAACAAGAGACAAGGACACCGGACGAGGTACAACAAAGAAGGAGTAGATGGTCCAACAACAATGGGCGAGGGACGTCACACGAAGCTTCAGTCACTGAACACGTCTCTCCCGAGGCCAGGGCCGCTACGTCGTCCTCGTATGCTGCTAAGCGTGCGGGACACGGGACACGGGATACGGGATACGGGATAACGGTACCTACATGGAAACCATACCTACGATTAAGGAGCACTAGAGATACTAGTACTGTTATGTACGGAGTATACCGATCCCTCACCTCGCACCGACG
Organism: Colletotrichum lindemuthianum; assembly: GCA_001693025.2. Lineage (NCBI taxonomy): Eukaryota > Fungi > Ascomycota > Sordariomycetes > Glomerellales > Glomerellaceae > Colletotrichum > Colletotrichum lindemuthianum. The sequence goes on from MASP02000379.1 coordinate 135,491, forward strand.
ACGAGCACTTTGCTGCCGTGCCGTACGAGTACTACAGTACTGCCTTGCCCTGCCGCGCGACTGGCACACATATTCGAAGCATACTTGCGTCTGAGGGTCGAGCAGGCTCGATTGGCAGCTGCGGCAGGACTACATGGTAGCTGCCGTTGCTTCATCATTTGCCACTCGGAAGCATCAGCAAGGACGAAGTGCACTCTTTCTGCATACGCATCAAGTACTCTCTACTGACAGTAAGGTACGGAGATGAAGTGTACAAAGTATTCGGGACGGCCAGAGCCTCGAAGACGCGAAGTACAGGTAGACCGGCCGAGTTACTGGACTTGTTCCAGTCACCACCATCCATCCATACGAACACACAGTACTGGGTAAGTATGCCTTCGGCTTAGGACCCCCGGCCTCCGCCGCCCATCTCTTCGCGCTTTCAGCTGGTGGCCAACAGGGCACCTGCGCACAATTCTGTCATACTGCGCATCTACCTGCATGGATGGGGCTTGTGGTAGGGATACGCTGAACTGCGTACGGAGTACTTCCGGGGAACTTGTTCTACCCCTACTGCCCTACCCTGCCCTGGCTCCTGCCCACAGCCAGCCTCCCAGCCTCCGGTGGGTTTGGCGCTTGCAAATCTGACATGATGATACTCCCCGAGGCGCGGGCGGCGGCGATGATGGCGTATCGCATCTGCCCACAGACATCAGGCAAGAGGGCAAGCAAGGTACACATACGGAGTACCCACCACCAATCGGCCAACCGGCCGGCCAGCCAGCCAGCCAGCCAGTTCAAGTTCAGGCCAGCCCAGGCCCCGGTTCAGGCAGGCGAAAGACAGAGAGAGAGCGAGAGATGGAGAGAGAAGGTTGGGGGTAAGGAAACGAACGAGCCATCCATCTCACGAGAGAGACAGACACTCATGCTGGGAGGGAGGGGAAATAAAGTGGAAAGGGGTCGCGAATGTAACGCGGCCCAACAGGCGAGTTGTTCCGCACCCATCGCCCATCACCCACTGCCCGCGCCGCCCGCCTCTCGTCTTCCTGCGTCCTGTAGCGCAGCAAGCATCAGCCGGGGGAAGACGTTGATGGTGGTAGGAGTCGTTCTTGGCAGGCTCTGAACCGGACCAGTCCAGGCCCGGCCGTCAGCTACACTACTATGTCTGTTGTTTTCTTCTTCGCTCTCCATTGCTGCACACACCACCTGCGATCCACGCATCCACGACGCGTTGACAACGCAGCGGCGCCGGCCGCTTGCTTGATCGAGTGGATGGCCGGAAGGAAGATCGAACAAGACAAGATGAGTGTGGCGTGTGTGTGTGTGTGTGTGTGTGTGTGTGTGTGTGTGTGTGTGTGTGTGTGTGTGTGTGT
>MASP02000380.1:176-17781 GCA_001693025.2 Colletotrichum lindemuthianum
GATATCCTCCTTTTGCCGCTGAACCCGTTGCCCATCCATCCCTCCATATGATTGTAGTGGTCATATTGATCGCTAGGATCTCTTCAAGTAAACGTCGGAGATCGGAGGGGTGTAGGGCTCTGTTCGAGACTTAAGGCCACGGGGCCGTGAGGGCTATGCAGCTATGCGGCCATGGGGCTATACAGCTATACCACAGCTATACAGCCATGCTGCAGCCATAAGGAGGTTATTACCTCAAGAGGTTAGCAACATTATATACCCTCTAGCAGTCTCCAAGATTATTACTTTTGGAGGTTGTAGGAGAGGGCTCTTGTCGGATGGCCCTCTTAGAGCCGCGAGGGCTGTGGGAGAGGGCTGTTATCGTATAGCCCTCTTGGAGCCGCGAGGGCTGTGGGAGAGAGCTGTTATCTAAGCCACACATATAGGGGGTGTCGAAAGGTTTCAAGAGGCTATAAGGCCATACAGCTATAAGGCCATTAGTTACATATACAGCTTAAGTAGCCATATAGCTCTCAGTAGTATTCAAGAGTCTATAACGCCACAAAGCTATAGAACCACTAGCTACCTATACTACTATAAAGCTATATAGACCTCTCAAAAGAAGGAGATAATACTGAAGCCGCAAAATCCAGTATCTACATAAAGAAGATCGTGAAGTTTAGAGTTATTACATTTACTAAATATACTTCTATAAGTAATAAAAGTAATAGCAGTCATTAGCTTCTCAGTAGTTATTATTAGAAAGTTACCTTATTTCAAACCAAAATTAATCGCAGTCGTTAGCATCATAACAATAACGATCCATAAGGAGTTAGCACGCAGTTCAGAAAGCTCCTAGCGAGATCCTAAGGTAGGGAGGGTCTGAGGCATCCAAGCAATAAACAACTGCCACAATCCTTTTACCTTACATAGACCTCAGGCACAGAGTTTCACAATCGCTTCTTCTAACAATATAAACCTTACTGATCTGCAGTATAATGTTAACAGTTAGATTAATACTGATCAGTGTTAGTTTACCCGTCAGGGGTAAATAACGCACGCCACACGTAGTCTTCGTAGTGCAGGTGCAAACTGGTGTTAGTAAATCGTTGTTGTTATTCCTAGGTTACATAGCCAGAGGCCACATACGTAGAAGGGCTTATATAGCCGTATAGCCACGTAGCCAGTGTGGCCACGTAGCCTGTACGGCCATACGGGCCGACTATTTACCCGATATGGCCATAGCATAGTGGGCCACAAGGTGGCCGAGCGGCCATGACGGTTGAACCGAATGGTTAAACCGACAAAAACCTTCCCTATAAAAATCCAAATAGATAACACCCTCCACCTCCAGCTTATAAGTACATACTACAGTATACTAGAGTGCTAGTTAGCCCTCTTCAGCCTTACAGTAACCTCCCAAAATCTCTATAACCAGTTAAGATCCACTATAAGTAACACCTTATTAATCTAAAAAGCATAATACATATAAGATAACAGAGATAATCACTAGAAGGTGGCTAGAGATCAATTTTAGACTAACTGCATATATAACTCACCTTAAAGTAACCCTCGAGACTGTAACTATACCTCTGTATATATACAACCTTACGCTCCAGGTGGCTATTACCCACCTCTAACATCCACACGCAGCTATACTAATCAAAAATGCTATATATATAGTAAACTTAGTTATTAGTCTATAAGGTACACTCTTAAGGAGAGGTATACTTTATTTAATAGGTATAAGTTAACTACTAACTTTAAGATACACTCTACAGTAGTATACTAAACTTTCCTCATAAGCTATAAAGATATTAATAGTCTTAATAATAATAGCCTCAAAATTCCACTAGAAGTTAACATTAATAGAGATATTATTATATAATATTAAATAGATATTAACCTTAAGGAAAGTTACTCTATAGAATCTACCCTAAAGATATTTTTCATATTATTTTACAGTAAGAAGCTTATTACTCTAGATAGAGGTAAAATTACTAGAATCCTCTAAGATTAGGCAATAATCTATACTCTCACTAAAAATATCACTACTAGCAGCAAACTTACAGATAATACTATTACCTCTATATATACCTTCACACTCAAGGGCTGCTACTTAAATACTGTATTTTAAAGTATTCTACCTAACTTGGATGCCGCTAGATTCTTAACTACTAAGTATTCCCAGTTTATTATATTAAAATAGTCAGTTATCCCCTCTATTATTCTTACACCTCCATAAGGTAAACTAGTTACAATATACTTCAGAGAAGCTGCCCCTATCATGACATTTAGAATAGTTAATATACTTATACCGCTCAGTATTATTATATTTTACATAATCCTATATAATATATCCTTCCTATTCTACCTTACGGATATAGATTACTTCAGTATTATATTTAATAATATCTATAATAAGCTCCGCCAGAGTAAAAAAATTATACTTATTATTTAAAAATAGGGGTATCTATAGATACTTCTTAATAAAGAGAGAATAATTATCTCTATATACCTTATAGAGATAGAGATATAGAGACTCTACTACTATTTTAAATATTTAGCTATAGTATACCTCTATAATATCCTCACTAAAGCGGGACACTTAGTTAAATAGCATACTCTCGAGGCTCTTAAGAGGTATTATTACTACTACTAAATACGTAGCATAGCTCCCTCACGATTTCATTTTACTATCTAAGGTAATATTAACTTTAACTTTAAGATTATTATTAATATTATCCACATTAATAACTATAATATACTTCATATTATTAATACTACTATAATATTTAATGCTGCTTAATTTTTACCTAACTTATCAGTAAAAGTAATATAGGAAGCTTTTAAGGTATATTAGATTAATATATACTAAAACCCTCCCAATTTTATTACTACTGACGTAGGTATAACCTTTCAATCTGAAGATTTCAGATCAGAGGTAAAAACTATAAGATTAATAGTTTATATTATACCTATTAAGGTATATAATAGTGTCAGTAAAGTAGAATATTACTATATACTCCTCCACTATATATATAAAATTTACTATATAGAACTCTCTACTGCTACTTAAGAGGTATTTCTTTAAGTAATATATAAGGTAATTAATAATACTACTAGTCTGAATAGCTTTATACTTACCCTACTTATGTTTAGAGTATACTTACGCCTTATGGAAGATTTAGCTTCCTCTCTGGATGTTATTACTTAGGCCTAAGCTATATATAAGGCTACAGAGGAAGTCCACTATAAGTATACTAAACACACTATTAACATTACTTTAGTAATATATAACAGCCTTAATACCTCTCATATAATAACCCTCCCGCTCCAGACTCTTGTGTATATATAGCGAGAGAAAAAGGGCTAGTAAGGGCTATACCCTCTTATTACTACCCGTGGTGAGATATGCATTCTTAAGCTACCTTATAACCCTTAAGAGTTCTAATTAATAGCTATAAAATAGTATTTCAAAGACGATAAATAAGAAATTAATAATAATACAGCTAAAGCTATAGCTTCATGAGAGCTAGTGCTTATAGCTCTATATACTAACCTTCAGCTAGGCTAAAGATCTCTAAGTAACCTGATGGCAAATAGAAACCTACAATCCTGTGTGGCTGCTCTAATTTCGTCTACAACTATCCCTAAGGCTCTAAATATACAGCTAACACCTTATACTACTTCTATTACAGAAGATAATAATATTCTCCCTCTCTAAGTAGTTAGTAATCTACTACCTTAACCTTAAATACCTCAGACTAAACTAGTGCCTCTAAGTTATATAACCTATAAGTATATAGTTAGTTTACTACTTCTAGAGTTTAACTAAGAAGCTTATTTTATAGTATACCTTATAGTTAAAAAATAGTTAGATTTAGTATTCTTACTTACTCTCTATGTAAAAGGCGTAATTATAATACCTAGCTTGCTGTTTAAAGAGTTAATTAAAAAGGAGGTTAAGAATATTATTAATAATAATATTATAAAGATTATCTAATATAATCCTATCCTCTATAAAAACTATAAACGTTTTAAATTTTATATTATTAATAAGATTAAAAATAAAGATACTAATAAGATATATAAGAAGTTAAGATTTATAATCTAAGGCTTTAGAGATTATAGTAAATTTAAGATTTTGATATAATTACTAATAATCTAATAGAGTAGCTAGTAATTAATTTTAGCTATAATCCTAACACTCCTTAAGTATAAAAGTATAATAATATAGTTTCGCGACGTTACTCAAGCCTATACTTAAGCTAAAATGGAGCTTATAAGGTATATTATAGCTAATCTGCCTTCACACTTTAAAGGGTAGTATCCTCTAGACTCTATAATAATTATTATTAAGCTACTTTATAGCCTTGCTGAGGCTGGAACCTACTAGTAAGTAACTTACTCTATATATTATAAGGAGTAGTTATAAATAGAGACTTTAATATATAACTTATACCTCCTTATTTTATATACTTAAAATGATACCTTTAGTCTTATTAGTATGTAAACTGATAATATCCTTAGCCTCTCTAATATAGTATTCTCTCACTAAGAGGATAAGGAACTTAAAAAAATCTTTCTTAAGGTGAAACCCAAAATTATACTCTTAGAGACTATATTTCTTATGTTTAATGGAGGTATCCTGTTGCTCTATAGTGATTACTTCCACCTACGCTAAAAGCACTAAAGGTAAAAGCTGGCCCTTATTAATATGCATACTACACCCGAGGCACTCAAGAGGGCGTATATTGAATAATATACACATAGTGTATACCTTACCTCTATATGCTAACTGGAGGCTTTATTCAACCTCTCGCGCGCGGCATAAGAATAATAACTTTTAAGTGATAATGCTGCTACACTTAATAAACAGCTTAAATAGTAAATAGAGTATCTTAATTAAGATCTTAACTTTATATTACTTAATCTCTCTAAGGTGTATCTTTATACTTTCGTTAATAGCTTTTTTACTAATAATACTAACCTCTTATCTCAACTAGGATTTATAATAATCCTAAGTTAAGAGACTGTAACTAGTAATAGTTAGTTTAACCTCTATAGTAACCTTATATACTACTTATCTACTAAAAGTAAGAAAGTTACTAAGAGTATACTTACCTTAGAGATCTACATTATAGTAACTAATATAGATTTTACCTATATTATAGCTATATTACTTCAGAAGATTCTTAATTACTAAAAGCTCCCTCAGATCCTAACTATTATATATACTAACTTATACTTACTTTATAAGTACCTTATAAAGCTTAGTATTACTAAAAAGAAGTATCTAATAATTAATATTATAGTGTTAAGATAGTTATATAAGCGCCGTAAGCTCCATAAGGTGCGGTAGATTAATAGAGATAATAATATCACTGATACCTTCACGAAGGGCATTCTGAATTGCATCCTTAAGAGATTTATCAATTTAAACTATATAACTATTTAAATAGAGGGATAGGTGACTTAGGCGGAGTAGATAAATAGGCATTCGGACGTTATTCAGGTAAAGGGCGTAGATCGCAAAAGGCATCGTTTTTCGTGTAAATAGATAGGCACTAGAGTATGCGATAAAAAGAAAAGTTGCTAGTGTTGGTTACGCTATGCCGTAGGGTATACGGTAACTATACATGCTGCTACGTATGTGGCGGCATGCCCTCCATAGCCTACTCGCCACGGGTGCCTGGCACCCGGCGCCAGCCGTAGCCTAGCAGCGTGGCAATTAGTAAGCAATTGCCACACTGTAGATCTAGAGCCTTACGTGGCGCCGCGCGCTATGTAACGTAATAATAATAACAACCGAAAAACCAGAACACCAGTTTGCATCCGTACGACGAGATCACGTACGGCGTGCGATATCCTGACGATTAAACCAACAACTAGAGTTATTTATTTCTTATCAGAACTCTTTTAATACTCTCTATAACTCATTTATAGTAGTATCAGAATTTGACAGAAGGCTAATATTAAACTAATTATAATACTAACGTAAATAACATCATATAAGATATAATATATAAAGAACTAACTATATACGTCAAATACTTACAATTATAATTTTAGAGTAATAACGTTTCTATAGTTAAGAGAAGCAGTTTGATGTATAGTTCTACTAGGTATGTTATATTTAAAAATACTAAACCCAAATGTATTTTATAATTAGAGAGATATAGAAAACAATATTAGTGAGAAATAATTTAACCTCTCTATTTTGAAAGGTTTCAATATAGATTTTAGTATCTTTATAACTCTTAATTAAAGCTAATCTAAAATTATACTAAATATACTTTCTAGAGAAAGCTTCTCAAAGTATTATAAAATATTTAATATTCAAAGTATGTAAATTAACGTATAGGATAGGCTTATAGCTTACTCTCTATTATAACTATTAATAGATATGTTACCCCCTAAATTATAACTTTAGCCTTCTTACTTCTACTAACTACTATAGCTAACTTTAAGTTAATCTGAGACTAAACTTCTTACAGCTATTATAGCTAGTATACCTACTTTATTTTAATCTTTTGAAGAATGGATAACTGATAATTCTTTCTATATTAACCTTAAACTCTTATATCCTTATATCGTTTTATTATTCTACCCTCATACTATATTTAATTTAAGTATCTTAAGAGATTTAATTACTGCTATAACTATAGCTACTCCATTTACATACTTATTATAACCTTAATATCTATAGCCTTAATATCCTTCAGACTATATTCTATCTACCTCCTAGATAAAACTTTAGATTCCTCATATAAAAACTCTCTACTGTTAATATAAAGGTTCTCTATTACTAATATAAGCTAACTTATAATTTCTTTATAAACATAGTAAAGTTTAGCTTACTTTAATCAGTTGATAATCTTAATATATTAATTAAGTATAGCTAACATATAAATAATACATATATATACTTGGATATATCTAAGATAGCTTAATAGCTTCTACAATACATATAATTATAATATCATAATACTCTAAGGCATTGAATAATGGGTATTATTATGATATATTAATATTAGGATATTATCTAATAAGATTCACTCTATAAGCGTATCAGCTTAATATAGTAAACTCTAAGATACTTAGATATACATTTTCGGAACTTATATAAGCTACTCATTAATTATAGTATTTAGTATGATTCAATTAAGGCCTAATCTAATAAACTAATATGCTTAGTGATAATTATTATAGTTGGATATTTTTTAACTTACTCTATAGGTTTTCAATTATAGGGAGCTATACAGATTCAGGGAAAACTTTAATTCTATTGCAATGAGTATAGAAAAACAATACATTATTGAATATTTAGCTTTTAATACTCTATCATATTATATCTTTAAGAAGTTTATGAAGGTTCTTTATATCTTAACTTTAATAGTTACTTTTAGTTATTTATATTAAGTTAACTTTACTGAAGTATTTATTATATTTATTATTATTATTGGATCTTCTCTTACTATAAAGTTAAATATTATAAGGAAAGATATAATTATCTATAATATAGATAATTTTATAAGTATTTAAATTAGCTATAAGCTACTATTAGTATAAATACCGGTATTAGGTGTAATAAATAGTAAGGACTATATATAGAGTAAAGAGCTTAGATACTACTATATTACAAAGTAAACGTAACTAAATAAATTAATAAATTTATAATATAATAATATAAGTCTTTAAGAAAATAATTCTAAGATTCTTCTCTACAGTAAGAATACTATATAGTATTCTAGTTACTGTAGCTAAGACGCTGCTTTATATTTACTATTACTGAGGATTTCAAGATCCATAAAGAGGTTTAAATATATAATAATATAATTTCATTCTTTCTTTTCTAACAGCATTAGGTTTTCAAGTTTTATGTACTAACGTAAGCTACATATAATAATACCATATTAGTAGATACTGTAATCTATACTTTAAAAGATATAGAGTTTTCTTTAAACTATTAAAATATATTCTAGTATAATAAGTATTCAAACTACCATTTATCATCTCTAAAGTAGTATTAAGAATACTATAGTTTATTTTACCTTGATAGTTAACTTCGAGAGAGTATTATATAGTATCTGTACTATCTAAAGTATTTTTATTTAGAGGAATTATGTTTGAGTAACTATGAATTATAATTACATACTTACATATATACACTTTAATTACTTACTAAATTAGTAAGAATATAAACGTATTAATTATAAATACTTCTATAATAAAGAAAGTATTAATAAGAACTTCAATCTTAAAATAGGTATTCTACCACTTCTGAAACTATATTCTAATTAATACGTTTATTGTAAAATACTTACATTAAGAAATATAGAGTATTCTATAGCATATAGTAGTGTTATACCGAAGAAAGAAGTTATTTATAGTATTAAAGTAATTATAAAGATGGATTACATATTAAACTATATTCTACTCTATACAATAGCGTTACTATTAACGTAAATTACTAATATACTTAAGAATTCTACTTAGTATTTAACGTTCATGTAACTGTTGAGCGTAATTATTTAAAGGAATTAATATAGAGAAATTATAATATACCTTATAAGCTTATGGATTCTTTCTAATATAATTTATAATGTTCATTACATAAGCTTTATAAGTAGTGTTTATTATTCATTAGTATTGTTAATATACTTTATATTTATGGAAGTAAGAGTCTTAAGAATATTAAATCTAAGTATAGTGATATACTATTAGTCTTTATTGATCTTTAGATAGTTACTTTAGGATAATATCTAAAAAGCTCTAAAAGAAAGCTTTAAAAGAAAGCTTTTATAAGTATCTACCGTAGAGTTCAACTAAATCTATAGATTATAAGTTTTAGTTTATACTTAAAATATAGAATAGTAAGTAATCTACTAATTCGCTTTCTTAAGTATTTATAAAGACGTATTTTGGGTAGTAATTCTAATATTCAAAATACTTAAACTACTATAACATATACCTTTGATCTAGAAGCTCTTTAGTATTATAAGACTCTTAATGATTATCTATAATTCGGGGGTAATATCTTATATATATTCTATATAACTTAATATAGTTATATATATTATATAATACTTTCTCCTTAGTAGCCTAAGTAGACTAACACCTATAGATATAAAACTAGCTGTCTGTATTTAACTAGTTTAGAGCCTACCTCTTAAGTATATTATTCCTAATAATATTCTACTATATAGATTATACTTATAAAAATGAGATAGTTTGTGTATTCTACTAAGTTCCAAAACTATTCTATAGATATATTTAGAAAGAGTATAGTTAATAAAAGCATTTTATAGTACAAATTAAGTATAGTAACTAGCTAATAATATATTTTACCAATATTAACGTAAGATAGCTTAATATAAACATATAATGCATATAGATATATATATTCCTATTACTTGTAATTAAAAGAAATATAATATTAATTAGTTATTCCAGAGTGAAGTAAGGAGGATGTAGTATTAGTATAGCCTAACGAATATAGCGATAAAGCTAAGGTGAATATATCAGAAATAACGTATTTAAGCAGCAGAGTTTGCATCATTCAAGCCTTAAGCACTTATAGCGTCTCTATAGGCCTCACTCCACTTAAACTAGTTAAAATAGAGCCTTACGTGGTATGTATAGCTATATTTAGTTATATATAATATATACCAGATTTTACCCCCCAATTATATATAATAATTAAGAGTCTCACGATACTAAAAAGCTACCAGGCTAAAAACGTATATATTATAATAGTTTTACATATCTTAAATACTAAAATATCTACTAAAAATATCCTTATATTAGTATTTAAGAGTGTTAACTAGTAGATTACCTAATATAACTTCTTTAAGATAGAGGCTAAGTTTTACAGTTTATAGAACTACCTTAACCTTAAATTAAATACTTAAAAAAGACTCCTTTTAGTAGCCTCTTAAAAGCTTCTTATATATAACTTTCCTAAAGTGAAGAAAGGTAAGATACTTACTATAATATCTAAAACTAATATTCTGGAGATCTTAACTACTTCTAGTATTCTTAATAAATTTACCTCTATAAAGTTTACCTATTCAAAGGAGGTTTAACTTCTACTGAAGGTTTCTAACTATATTTATACTTAGAATATTATAAAAGTTATAGAGAAAAGCCTAAAAATCTATATACCTTTCTATAACTTCTATAATATAAGAATTTAAGAATATAAATATAAATAGTTAAATAAGCTTATATACTATTATAGATTCTTAAGTATATTAGTTATATACTTAAAAGCCAGTATTATAACATAGAGAAGAATCTTACTATATAGTTAATAAATCTCTATAACTACTTTAGTATTATATATAACCTCTAACTTCAGTAAGTAGCTACTATATACTATAATATACTTTACTTTCCTAAGATTAAATATCTTACTATAAGGATAGTAACTAAAAGAAAGTTTTGAAACTAGTAAGATACTATATATAAAACTTAGATAGGTAGCTATACTTCCTCTATTATAGAGGTATTTTAGGTTAATAATTATATATTTTTACTAACCTACTTAGTAATTAAATTATATACCTAAGGCTATATATCTATAATTTATAGTTGATTAGAAATAATACTACTAAATAGAATTATCTTAATTATTATAGAGACTATATAGTAGCTTCCTAAAACCCTCTATTAAGGTAAAATTAGCTATAAAGTATTTAATATTATATTAGAGGCTACAGATAGTAGCTTAAACTTTCAAGATAGCAGAAAATACTTTAATAATTTAGATAGATTTTTATATTCTCTTAAGTATAGTAAACACTATCTATTTTTATATTATTATTATATATACTTTCTACTTATATATAAAAGTTAGATACTTAATACTGTAATTAAAGAAAGAATTAAATAATAAATAATCTTAAATTTAGATCTTTTAAAAAAGGTCTAAAACCTTAAATAATTATAACTATATAATTAGAATTCTAGTTAAAGTAGCTATAATATTATATAATACGCTTACTATATAGAGAAACTTTATTAATATTCTCTCTAAAATTTATTCATTCTTAATTTAGATACCTTAATTTATATTATTTAAGATATTAAGTATTTTATAATTCTTCAAAACGCTTTCTTTAGAGATTATATTTAGTATAATATTAAATTAGTATCTATTAAAACCTATAGAAATACTAAAATTAATATTATAATCTTAAAAGATGAGGAGGCTAAATTATATTTTTATAATATTTCTTTCTATATCTCTCTAGCTATAAACTTTATCTTCTTTCAGTAGTTATAAAAGTAAGGTTACTAGTGAAATATTAACCTAAATTACCTCTCTTAACTATAGAGAAGTAATTACTTAGGGATTATAGCTATTAATATTTAATACAGCTAATAAGTTCTTAAATATTATATATTTTATAAGAAGTTAAATATTTTAATAGTATAGTTAGTATAATATAAGCTTTCTTCTAGATACTATTACTACTATTACAAACCTAAACCTTAGGGCTTATATAGGATACAGCTTTACAAGCTTCATAGAGCTGCTATTCCTATAGTTTAGTGAAAAGTTTTCACTATAAGTATAAACTTTTCAAGTTTACTATAATATTATTTAGATACTATTAGAGTATCTCTTATAGCTAGCCTCTAATATTAATAAACTTCCTACCTAAATCTAACCTAGCAGCAAACAGTAAACTAAATAGATAATATAGAAAATAATAAAGATAACAGTAGATACTAATATTATGAAACCCTTAATAGAGGTTCTAATAGACTAACAGTCGATAAACCTAATTATAGATAAGAACTAAGCTCTCTAAGAGGCTTTTATATAACTCTAACGAAACTATAAAGTAGTTTTATTAACTATATAGATCTTCTTTATAAAGAGAAGGCTCCTCCTAATTAGTATTTCCTTTAATAGTAATATTCTTTACTTCCCAGTATAGAAGATAACTATATAATATATACTTAAAGTTAACTAGATTTTTATTAGAAGACTGAAGAATCTTTAGTAGTTTCTCTAAACTAACCTCTTACTAAAAGTTTAAATATAGGTTAGTAACTTTTATATAACTTAGAGGTTTCTATATAGCTAGAATATTAATATCTTCCTCTAGTATCGTACTAAATACTATAAAATCTTCCACTACAGTACTTAAGCCCTTAAGAAGATATAATATCTCTAATAAAAGTCTAAGTAGATATTTATAAAGTTTTTTATTAAATTTAAATTAACTATAGGTTAATTAGGAGACTATATCTAAATAGGGGATATTTAACTAAACTACTTATAGTTAACCCTCTCCTACTGAATTTAGATAGCTGCTATTAGTTATAATATTAGCTAAATAAATTACTATACTACAGTCTAATACTACTACATAATTATCATAGACCTTAAGATTCTTCATATAAAATCATAAAGCTATAACTAACCTTAATTCTAACTATAGATAAAACCCTCAGTTAACTAGAATAGAAATATATAGATAACTAGTATAGATACAGCTTATACTACTCTAATACTAATATAATATCACTATAATACTAACTATCCTCACTAAGGGGAGTTGGGTAGCTAAAACTTTATACTAGCTAAACTTTTATTAGCTACTATAGTGGGTATAAATAGAGCCTAGTAGATAAACTTAGTAGTCTTATAAGTCTATATATAAACTAATACTTATATTTACTATAGTATTAACAACTATTTTATTACTGAATATAAGCTATATCCTACTTACCCTCCTATAGCTCCAAATATTAATATCCAGACTTTACAGCTAAATAAGGGAATTATAAATAATAAGGAAAACAAATAACCTTCTAGAAGAAACTCCCTAGGGGGTAGAGTAATATAACCACTAGTAATATCAGTATAATAGTAAATAAAACTAGAGAGATATAAAGTTAAATAGATAAATTACCTTTTCTAGTTTCTATATTACTAAATAATAAGTCTTTTATCTCTATCTAAATTAATAGTAATTATGATTATTATAAAGTAGTTAGTAAGAAGTTTATAAAGTAGTAAAACTTTACTATTATTAACTTTCTATAACCTTACTAACTAGAAATTAATCTAAATATTAGTAAAATTATAGTTATTACTAAAATAGCTAGAGTCTATATTAACCTAAATAGATAAATATCTAAGATTTTATTCTATATTATTCTAAATATAGTATAGCTAGCTATTCTTAGGAAGTTATAACTATAATATTAAGAAGTTATTCTTTATTCTATAAGAAATAAAATAAGGATAAATATAATGAGTAACCTTATAATATTAGCTATTAGTAACATCCTAAAAAGTATATATATTGAGGGATTTATTAATTCTATTAAGCTATTAGTAATTATATTATTTTATATAGAAGAGGGAGATTATAAATAAATAGCTACTAACTGAATATAAATTAATATAGCTCTTACTATTATATTACTGATAATTCTAAAATAGCTAGTATCTATCTTACTAAAGATTTATATTCCCTTTATAAACTTATTTAATAAGGAAAAAGCTTCTAGCTTTCTATTCTACTAGAGAACTCTGAATTACTATATATAGCTTAAGAAGAATCCAGATAGAACTAAACTAAATCTACCTAAGGAACCACTCTATAATATACTATATAAGATATAATACTAAATTACTAATTTAATCAATAAGGGCTAAATATAAGCTAGATTCTTAGCTATAGGAGTATCTATTCTTCTAATTAAGAAGCTAGAAGAAAAATAGTAATTTTATATTAACTATTACACTCTCAATATTATTAGTATTTATAACTACTACTTCTTACTATTAATGAAGGAGATACTTTACTTATTATTTAAGGTTAAATAATTTATAAAAGTTAATATCCAGATAGCTTTCTATAAGATTTATACTATAGAGATAGATAAATATAAAATAGCTTTCTAGATATATTTTAGCTTTTTTAAGTAACTAATTATATATTTTAGGTTAACTAGTATACTTATTATATTTTAATAATATATTAATAGAATACTTTAGGATATTCTTAATAATTTTATTATAGTATATCTTAATAATATTCTTATTTATAGCTATAAGTTACAGGCTAATTACAAGATTAAAGTTACTTAAATTCTAGAGCGGCTGAAGGAGGCTAACTTATATCTAAATTTAGAGAAATATAAGTTCTTAATATAGAGAACTAAATATTTTAGTTTTATTATTAAGATAGGAAGGAGAATATAATATAATTTTAAGAAAATTAAAATTCTTTAGAAATAGAAGATTCCTAAGAATATTTAGAGGATCTGGAGCTTCCTTAAGTTTATAAACTTCTACTATAATCTAGTAGATTATTTCTCTAACCTAATAGAGCTTCTTATATAGCTAATATAGAAGGAAGTTTCATTCTAGTAGAATAAAGTTTATAAAGAGGTATTTAATATCCTTAAGATTATATTTATATTAAAACTAGTTATAGCCTAATAGAATCTAGAGAAACTTATAGTAATGAAAGTAGATTATTCTGAAGTAAGACTAAGGGGTTACTTATTATAGGAAGATAAAGAGAATCTTCTGTAGGTAGTAGCTTACTATTCAGCTAAACTAACTTCAGTTTAGTAAAACTATATTATTTATAATAAGAAGCTATTAGTAGTTATATTATACTTAAAGATATAATTAGTAAAACTATAAAATATAGTAAAACTTTTTACTATTCTTTCTAACTATAAGATCTTAAAATATTTTATAAGCTTAAAATCTATCTTAGAGTAATAAGCTAGATAGGCTAAAATCCTATTAGAATTTAGTTTTATTCTAAAATATTATCTAGGCTATCTTATAGGGCGTTTAGATATTCTATTAAGAAAAAGAATAAGATAATATAATTAAATTATAGTCTCTAATATAAATTCTCTATATCCTATAGATTAATATAGTAAATATAGTTAGATTACTCTCTATAATTTTAATTTAATAGATAGAAATAAATAGAAATAGGAAAGAATCTATACTAGTAGTTCATAATTACTAGTAAAATACTGCTTAAATACTAAACAAATATATAATATTCCAGAATACTATATTATTAATATTCTAAAACTAAAAAGTTTTAGTAATAGTAATATATAAAATCCGCTAGAATATAGTCTAATAGGTAGTATAAATATTCCCCCTAGAGGTAAATATAAAAATATAGATAGCTAACTACTTAGTAAGATTATATAGTATATTATTATACTAAAGTAGAATCTAGACTTCTAAATATAAGCTACTAATTATAGTAATTCTTTAAATAGTTTATAACTTTCCTATCTTAAGCTACCCTAATATTAACTTAATATTTACAATATTTTTATAAAACTGGTATTAAGATAACATATTAAGGAATATTAAGTAATTTATTAAGGTATATAATATCTACTAACGCTCTCATAAGGGTTAGAGATACTATTAGAGACTTTTATAGTCTCTCCTAATTCCTAATAAATTCTAGTTTTAAATTTTAATTAACTTTATAATAAAATTACTCTCTACTATAAAGAGTAATTCCAGATTCCTAATAATTATTACTAATTAGCTTTCTAAATATATTTAGTTAGAAGCTATAATATCTATATTAGTAGAAACTTATATAAAGTATTTTTAAAATATATAGTAGTAGTTTTATAGTTTGCCTATATTAATTATTACTAACTGAGGGTTTAACTAAATTAGTATCTTTTAGTTAATATCATACTAGTTTATAGAAGTTAAATAATTTCTTTTAATATTATTTTACCTCTAGATAGATTGTAGAATAAAATAGATAATATTTACGATTTAAGTATTTCTATAAATATATATTATCTTTTTATAAATAGACTAACTATTATATATTATTATATACTAACTAGTATTTAATAATAAAGATTCTTCTATAACTAAAGTAAGTTTTAATAAGTTTCTAAATAACTTTAAGGTAATATCTATCCTATATACTATAGCAGAAGAATTCTCTATAAATCTAAATTTAAAATAAACTTTAATATTTCTTACCTACTTTAAGGAAAATATAACTTTAGCCTAAGCTATAATAGCTTATTTTTAGTAATATAATAAGATAGAGACTAATAGATTATAATAAGTAGCAGAAAGATTCTACGTTAGTAATAAGATTTAGCTTTCCTTATAATATATTAAAATAAACTAGTTAAGTAAAAAGCTTAACTAGATAGCTTATAAATACTGAATTATTAATATACTAAGTCTACTTAATATTATATTAAATATCCTCCCTAATATCCACCTAATATTCTATATTAGCCTTATTAAATAGGCTGAAAATATCTTCTTACCTTTATAATATTATATAGATATTTATTCTAATTCTATTCTTATTTCAGTAAGGAAGAATAATAAGATTCAGGAGAAATATAAAGTTAAGAAGATTCTTATAATAAAATATACTCTAGAGTGAAGGTAGAATTAAAATATATTAGTTAAATAGAGAGGCTATAATATACTAGCCTAGAAACCCTTAGAAAGCCTAGTTAATAATAAGATAATATTATATTTTAAATTATAATATAGAAATAGTTATAAAAATAATAGACTTATATTAATTTACTAATAATAGAAAGCTATATAGACTGTAAATAGGATATAAAATAACCTCTAAACTATATAAATATAAAACTATAAAACTACTTCTTAATAAAAAGATTATTATCTTTCTTTCCTTTCTTTACTATATCTACAAATTTCTTCTTATTATCCTTATCCTCCTTATTATTATCCTTAATAGGAAAAGATATAGTTAACTATTAGCTAAGATATTATTAGTAAAGGTGGGAGGCAGTAAGAATATAGAGGTAATAAATAAGTAAATTAGTTTTAGTAGGGCTAAGAATATAACTATAATAGTTACAGAACGTAATATAGCTACTAAAATATATGATAATATTCTACTAGAAAGGAATTAGTAAAATAATTTAGAAATAAAAGGAAAGAAAGGAAGGAAAGGGAATTTATTATTATCTATATAATACTACTAAGGTTAGTAATTACTTATTTAGAGGTAAAAGTAGTACTAAGTAGAATATTACTTTTAATATAAAATAAGAAAGTAGTAGGTATAGTAGTAATATAGGTAGGGAATATCTGCTAGATATAATAAAGATATTTATTATAATATTAAACTACAGTAGAGAAGTTAGGTAAAGAAAACAGTAGTATAGTAGCCCTTAGAGCTACCTTCCTTATTAGTAGCATAAGTAGTAGAAGTAATAATATAATTACTATAAGCAATTAGCAGAGTATTAAGAAATAATACATAATACATTACAAATACATAATACATTACATATTACATATTACAAATACAAATACATTACATGTATTTGTAATGTATTAGGGTTTTTATCTAATACATGTATTTGTATTTGTAATATAATAGACTTAAAAATTTTGTATACGTATTATATTACAAATACATGTAATTGTAATTGCATTATTTGTAATATATCACATTTTAGCGAAATCAAAAACGTGAGGATTAGGAATTCTGTTTATTTAATTACTCTTTTTGATGTTAATTATATAACTTTAATATATATATAAATACTGTTTTTATAACGTTTTAGTATTATAGTC
>MASP02000381.1:0-53026 GCA_001693025.2 Colletotrichum lindemuthianum
AGGGCTGTGGGAGAGGGCTGTTGTCGTATGGCCCTCTTGGAGCCGCGAGGGCTGTGGGAGAGGGCTGTTGTCGTATGGCCCTCTTGGAGCCGCGAGGGCTGTGGGAGAGGGCTGTTGTCTGAGCCACACATGTGGGGGAGTGTCGGGAGGTCTCAAGAGGCTATAAGGCCATGAGGCCATGAGGCCATGAGGCCACGAGGCCATGACGCTATGAGGGCTCTCGAGTGCGTTTACTGAACGCGCTCCATATGACAATACTGAGGGCGTGAATTTGAACTCCTCAGTACAGCCACAGGAAGTACCTTAAGTTAATACTGTAAAGGGGAGGCTTACTGAGGTTATTTTATCCTAAAAGCACCTTCTTTATAGTGATCTCCTCATGGGGTTTAGTATATAGTTTAGAGGCTTCTAGTGAGGTTCTGAGGAGGGTCTGAAGTATCCAGAGGGAACTAAAGATACTATAAACTCTAGTGCCTAAGGAAGGATTATAAAACTTAAAAAATTATTATATTAAATAAATATACTCTATATAATAATACTGAGGGTATAAATTTAAACTCCTCAGTAAAGCTATAGGAAGTATCTTAAGTTAATATTGTGAAGGGGAGGCTTACTAAAGTAATTTTATCCTAAAGGTGCCTTCTTTATAGTAATCTCCTTATGGGGGTTAGTATATTAATTTAGAGGCTTCTAGTAAGATTCCAGGCGGAGAGGGTCTAAGATATCCAAGCGATAAATAACTGCTATAATCCTTTTACCTTATATAGACCTTAGGTATAGAGTTTCGTGATTGCTTCTTCTGATAATATAGACCTTACTGATCTGCAGTATAGTATTAACGGTTAGATTAACACTAATTAGTGTTGGTTTACCCGTCAGGGGTAATCGCACGCCGCATATAGTCTTCATTGTGCGGGTGCAAACTGTTCTATTCTAGTAAATTATTGTTGTTATTCCTAGGTTATGTAGCTGGAGGCTATATACGTAGAAGGGCTTATATAGCTGTATGGCTACGTGGCTATGCTGGCCACGTAGCCCGTACGGCTATACGGGCCGACTATTTACCCGACGTGGCTATAGCGTGGTCGGCCACGAGGTGGCCCAGCAGCCATGACGGTTGAACCGAATAGTTGAACCGACAGTTTACTAATATAAGTAGTATAATAGCTATAAGGTTATTAGAACCTTATAGTATACTATCTATATAATATAACCTAATAGTAGAAACTAACTATTAGTAATAACTAACTACTAGTTATTACTATCTACTAGATAATTAGTAACTAATTACTTAGAATATCTAGATTTAGCCTATATATAGCCTATAGGCTATATACTATAAATATTAATATTCTTCACCTTATTAGTATACTGTATATAATAATATATATAATATATATATAGTGAAATAAATAAAATTCTTGGGAAATTCTATTTAAGAAATTCTTAGGAAACTACTATGAAATTTAGGTGAAATAAATATAATACTTTAAGCTTTATTAGTAAATATAAAGTAAATAGCTATAAGAATATAGAATGTTTCTATCCAGATAATACTATATAAATATATAAAAAGGAAGCTTACCTTTTATATATACAAAATTAAATACAATATACGTATTATATTCCCTACTACTTCGTATTCCTAATCCCTGTTTGTAGCCTCTGTTATAAGTATACTAGTCCCTGCTCTTAGCGTGATCTGCAAGGTGCCCTAGCTCGCATCAAGTCGTGATCCATTGGTCGAGTCTTACTCAAAAATCGCCAGTTTTTGTACCTTATGTATACACTTCGGACCTCTCTCTATCCGTCCTTGTTGCTTCACCGACGTACTCCTTGAAATTTCACAATGGCTCCGACTACCATGGCAACTCCCTCCGACTTCCCTAGACTCAGGGTGTCGGTACATCTCGAGGTGCGCTTCTTCAATGCCTTGTACTCACGCCCGCATAAGTCACGGCAAGTCTCCTTCTTCCGCGTTTTTAATCTTTTGAGCAGGACGACACCAAACATCTCTCTCAGGATGACACCGTTCCAGGTATGGTCATTTGGTCTACTTGACGAGGCCCGCGTCATAATTGTGGCTTTCCAGAGTTCTTCGATGTTAAATTCTGCCCTTACCAACCTCTCGATGCGACCCCTATCTTCGCCGCCGTGAGCAAGAAGCATGTAAGTGCCGATCATGGCTGATGGGCTGATGGGCTTGCGTGCTTCCTGCACGATTCTTGCTGATCGATTAATCCTCACTTCTTTGTCAGATTATCGTGTGTCGCCTTACGTCGACCGTTGACGAATCAAATCCCTGCGAAATTATCAGCATCATTCGGGATGACGATGTGCGTCATGGCTTTCTGTTCCCTCGCACGCATTCAACGCGCGCACTAACTCGGCAACAGCCAGATGCGAGGAATTACTACTGCACATGGACTAGAGATGCCGCTACTGGAAAACCCTTGCTCTGCTATGGTGGCGAGGATGCCAAAATCAAGGTCTATGACGTACTCCAAGGCAAGCTTGTGAACGTGAGTTGATACATGTTGGCCGGCTACTCTTCAATCACACACTCACGTACATCTAGTGTTTGGTCGGTCATGGAGGTGTAAGTTGTCTTATCAAATGGTCTTAACGTCGCGGAAACCTTCTTACTGAAAGGGCTCTAGGACATCTGCGACGTCGTGACGTCTCCCCTGGACCCCCTCATCATTGCATCTTGTTCCGACGACACAACCGTTCGCATATGGAGCCTGGATCCCAGGCATCAAAAACAACCCTGCCTATGCATTCTCGGTGGTGAAGGGCACTACTGGAGCCTTCTCACATTGGTGCGACACTGAATCATCGCAGCATTCTTTCGAGGACAGTAACTGACCATCTTTTTACCCAGGCTTGGCACGACACTGGACGGTACATGCTGTCTGCCGGCCATGATCAAATTATCAACCTGGCAAGCTTGCCCCTGATTCTTTGTCATTGCCTATCACTGAC
Organism: Colletotrichum lindemuthianum; assembly: GCA_001693025.2. Taxonomy (NCBI): domain Eukaryota; kingdom Fungi; phylum Ascomycota; class Sordariomycetes; order Glomerellales; family Glomerellaceae; genus Colletotrichum; species Colletotrichum lindemuthianum. The sequence continues at coordinate 2,986 of MASP02000381.1, forward strand.
CCTATCACAAGTGGACGGTGCCGGACCTCCCAAGTGACCCAACAAATCGTCCTGTCGAAGTACATTATCCTCACTTCTCCACTTCCGAAGTTCACAGTAGCCTTGTGGATTGGTACGCTTCAAGCAGGAAAACTTAAATGTGGTCAACATCGATGGCTGACCAGTACCAGTGTTGCCTTCTATGGCGACTACATATTGTCTCGGGCTTGCCATGATGATGTGATTGTCTTGTGGAAAATTGAAGGCTTCTCATCCCGAGACCCGCCTCCTCCACAATCGATGGCACCTACCACCATCAACCCAGGCAACTTGACGCGCTCGGCTTTCAACTCGGCTATCACGGCCGAGTGCCCGGCCCCCTACACTCGGCTTGTCGAGTTTCATACACCTGGCTGCGGACCACAATTCTTCATGCGGTTCAAGCTCCACTTCATACCCGAACAACACCCCATGCTGGCCTTCTGTAACGCGAACGGCAAGATATTTTTCTGGGATTTCGACCAGATTACAGACTTTCATGACTACGTAAAGGCCGTTAGGAGAAAGACAGTGAATCCGACAGATGCGAAGCCGTACTGGCTTAGCGCCATCGTTCATAGGAGCCACGGCACAAACAAGGCGGAGCCAACTGTCAGGGAGCGCAAGGCGGCCGGCAAGTCCCATCCGACCGATCTTGAGCAGGTACCCGACTTTGCCAACAGTTACAACAAAGAGACGTTGCAGACATGGGATAGTAAGTACACCGTTAGCAACCCGCAAATGCCTCTCAAAGCGCATAAGGTTGAGAATTCCGGTGCTTCGAACTTCGTCGGCAGACAGGTGGCATGGAGCCCCGGGGGCGAGTGGTGCGTCGTAGTGGGCAGCTCCAATTTTGCCTTGGTGCTACAGAGATGGGCATCCAGAAGAGAGGCATAGTATTGAGGAAGACCAAACGAATGAAGCCGACAGGCCGGCTGGAGGTAGAGACCTCGGGTTAGAATGATGTTCTCAGTTCTAGCTTAGATAGCCACCGTGTATTATTAGTCTTTGCCTTCAACATCCTGTGCGATACCCTCTGATGGCAAGTGAGGAGAAGAGGGGTAACGGGGGGCCATCATCATCCTCAGAGCTGGCTAATATATCCTCAATGAAGGCATCAGGCCGACCCCCATTTTCCAACATCCGTTGAAACCTGCATCGGGCATTATGCCTCTCGATTTCTCGTCGCGATTTGGTGTCCACCACATGCCCTTCGTTGGAGATCTCGGCGGGTATGAGGAGGTCACCCATATACAACGATACCATACCGCGCAACCGCAAAAGCTCTGGATTGGTCGAGTAAGGTCTATCCTCAAGTAGATCGTCCATGCGGTTGGCGATGGGCCGCAAGGAATCCAAGGTTTGCAATCTAATTTGGTCTCTTTTGTGGCGGAGTTGCCTGTCCCGACTACCAGTCTGCCAGAGTGGTACTTCTGCTCTCAGGTAAATGGCATCCACCCTAGTTTCGTCCACGCTATAGAGAAAGTTGTCCTGCCAGGTTTCATCCTCCCAATCCTCAGCGTCGCGCTCTAGCTGTCGTAGGTATGCCGCGTGACGTTGGTGTATCTGGTAAAGTTCGTAGCTCAGTAAGGTCGGCCAGAAGTCGATGGCTGACACCGCGTTCCGGTACTTGAAGTTGTAAGGGAACCGCTGGATGAGATCCTGAAAGTACTCGCGCACCTTTGTCGCGTTTCTTGCTGGATACGGCTCAGAGACTTGGTTGCGATCATCACCGCGAATGCTTGTGCCGCCCTCGCTCATGAGAATCTCGGCGCCCAAAGCCCAGTAATTGTTACGTCTGATATCAACAGGCTTGCCGTGAACATACGATCTGACGAGGATGCCGAATGCGCGATTGGCGCTCTGTGCGTCTCCTTTATCAAGAAAGCCGTAAATGGCTCGCACGAGGGATCGCAAAGGCGCTCTCTCCGAAGCGTATTTCTCTCTTTTCTCACCAGTGTCCTTCTTGCGACTCTGATGTTGGCTTTGGTCATCCAAGTCATGATCATCGTCGCTATCGCTTTCCAAGGGTTTGGCCAAGTCTGAAGCAACAGCAGCGCCGCGACGTATCGAAAGCACATTGGGAACTACCCAAGGAGTGTGCGGAAACCTGGGCTGCGATTCAGACGGTGGCTGGTCCTGTTCGGACAAGCCGGCGAGACTCAGTTGACGTAGAATTGATGGTGTATGGCTGAGAGGGTTGATAGAGTCTCGGGGCATGTGACGTGTATAAGTGACCTGATCGTCGCTCGACAGCATTGTAGAGGCGGATCTCTTGCGGTTCGCTGCTTCTCGGCTCATGGTTGCCCGATGCCGTCGATGAGCCGGAAAGGTTATATTGCTTGATGCTTCAAGGTCGTGCAACATGCAATGTTTTGGGGACGAAGAATTTGGTGAATGTGCCTCTACAGTACCCTGACAATGTGTTGGGGAATAGTCAATGCGTAGGTATCCCTGAAAAGACCTTCATCCATTTTGGTTTGCTGGATTTGCCTTATTGATAGGGGAATAAGCATTACGTGAAAATATAGGTAATGAGGTATCTGCCAGGAATAACGCGTACCTATGCGGCCTACGGAGTGGGGTTTTAACTAGCTAAACTTCAGCCTAGCTAAATAAGCTAAGTAGAGTATTAGCCTTACTCTAGTAAGCCTAAGATAAAAAGTAGGTAATTATCGGTAACGCAATAGCCACGGGGCCATGAGGGCCCCACGGCATGCCGCCCATATGGCATAGCCCAGTGGCGGAGACGAGCCACTGGTAATAACTGGCCACCAGTTATTACCACCCACCAGGCAATTAGTAACCAATTACCTAGAGTATCTAAATCTAGCCTATATATAGCCTTTAGGTTATATACTATAAATATATATACCTTTAAGGCTATTGGTATACTATATATAATAATATATATAATATATCTTTCCTAGTAAAACTAATACTAATTAGTAATTAATTTTATTATTACTATTTACTATAAATTAGCAAAACTTATTTAGATAGAAATAGTAATAAAAGATTATTAAGTTTAACTTAAAGTAAGGCTACTAATCTCTTAATTTATTTAGATACTTTTAATAATAACTTCTTACCTAACTTAAAATAAAGTAATATTTTATTAATAATTATATTAATATATCTTAATTGAAAGAGCTAGATATTTCCCTATACTTAAAATTAACTTACGGAAGAAGTTTCAAGTATATTTTATATAAATATATTTAGTAAATACCTCTATTATAAAACTTACTAAACTTCGGCAGTAAAGAAATTTATAGTATTTTAAGTCTCTCTTAATTTCCTTATATTCCTCTTTTTCTTTTTTATATTCTTTTATTCTTTTTCCTCTTTTTTCTTACTTAACCGGCAGATGATTTCCCTCTCTGAGTTAGATTTTACCTATATAATATTAATAAAAAGAAATAGCAAATAGTAAAAATAGAATTTTCTATTTCTTTCCCCTTTTCTCCTCTTTAAATTTATATCTCTTTATAATTTCCCTATAGTTAAGAAATAATAAGTAAAATATTCAGGCTAATAGAACTTCTTAAAAAACCTTTTTAAAACCTTAGTATAATTAGTAATATTATTCCTTGAGGAATAAGAATATTAATAAAACTGGAGTTACTTCTTAAAATTAAGATCTTTAGTAAATAAAAAGAATTTAATTGTTTTATAAAGTAGAATTCTAACTAAATTGATAACTAGATACTATAAATTATAGTATTATATATATATAATTACCTTTTTGCCAGAAATATTTCTAACTTATTTAAAAACAACTCGAAAGAATAGCTTAAAAAGATATAAATTACTATAGATAAATAAATACCCTAGTATTTATAAAATACTTTCTTTTTTATAATAGTAAAATTAATATAAAAGATAAATCAATTTACTAGATCCTTATAGACCTAATAAAGTAAAATAGGTTTATCTTATAAACTAAGAAAGAAGTTTATAATATAATAATATAATTATAAAGCTTTAAAATACTTATTAATTACTAACCAGACTTACTTAAAGATATTATCTTTATTTAGTAAATAAATTTTACTTTCCAGAAGTAATAATAAAAGGTAACTTATTGAAATCTGATAAAACTTAATATTTATTTAGCTACCCTAAAGAACCAATCCCAAAAAGTATTTTAATAAATAGAGAGATTCGCAGTTATTTCACTATTATTAGTAATAAATATAACCTCTTAATAATAAAAGTAACTTAAATAATAAGATTTTCAAAATTACTAAAGCTAATAACCTCCTTATAACCAAGATTAATAATATAAACTTCCTACCCTACCTCCTATAGCTTCTTCTCTATATATTAATTTTATAGATAATTACCAAGAAACCAAATTCCTTCCTATTAATATACTAATAGCTAAGAATATAACTAACCTCACAAAACTATATAACTTTAAGATCAAATATAAAGAAGCTTTTTATACTATCTTTAAGTTAAAAATCTACATTTTTAGAAACTATTATCTAGAGTTAGATATTTCTAACTATATATAAGCTAAAGTCTTTTTAATTATATAAAGAATCCAAACCCTTAAATACTATTTTAACCACCTAAGTAATTTCCTTAATTTTATAATATTTTATAATATAACTTTCTATATTAGAAACCACTTTAAAAGTAAACAACGTTAATAAATCTACCTTACTAATTCGCATAATATAAAATTTAGAAGTATTATTACTAATAATCTAAATAAAATATAAAAGAAGATATTTAAGATTCTTTTCACTAAGCTAATATATATTCAGAAACCCTTCCCTCTTAAATAGTATATTAATTTTAGCTTTTGAAACTACCTCTTCAATATATATTAAGAAATATTAGAATGCTAGTTAACCTTCTTCAGCCTTATAGTAATATACCAGAAAGTTTATAACTAATTATAATTTACTATTAGTATTACTATAAGCCTTCCTCCCATAATATCTTAATATATACTTAAAGATACTTATAACCCTAAGGAATCCTTATTAATTAATATAAATAAATATCAAACTAATAGAATATATAATTTAACTTAAAGTTCTTACTAAGAATAGAGATATAGTAATTAAGAATACTTATAAGTATTTTTAGAGGAGAAATTTACTTTATTTTAGCTTCCCTATATAGCTAATTTAATAAAAGATTCTATATATATAGTAAGTTTAGTTACTAGTTAATAAGATACTTTCTTAAGAAGACAAGAAACTTCTATAATTAATATATATCTAACTTCTATATAGTAAATATATTAATATATACCTATTACTACTTTCTTATTGTTAGTTTCATCGTTAAGGTTATTGTATGCTATACGTAATCTCATCATACAGATACAAACCCATGTTTTGGTATTCAGTTGTTATTATTACTATATTATATCGTGTGTAGCGTTACGTAAGGCTCTAGATCTATAGTATAGTAATTACTTACTAATTACTATACTATTCAGCTATAGCTAGCGCTGGATGCTAGATATCTATAGCTAGTAGGATATAGAGAATATACTATTATATATATGGTAATATATATAGTTACTATATACTCTACAGTATAGTATAACTAATACTAGTAACTTTTCTTTTTACTATATACTTTAATATCTATCTATTTATATAAAAAATAATGCCTTTCATAATCTATATCTTTTTATCTAAATAGTATTAAATACCTATTTATCTACTTTACTTAAGTTATCTATCTCTCTATTTAAATAGTTATATAGTTTAAATTAATAAATCTCTTTAGGGTATAGTTTATTATACTCTTTATAAAGATATTAGCAATATTATTATCTCTATTAATCTACTATATATTATAAAACGTATAATATTTATATGCCTATTTTAATATTATAATATTAATTATTAGATACTTCTTTTTAGTAATACTAAGTTTTATAATATACTTATAAAGTAAATATAAGTTAATATATATAATAGTTAGAATCTAAGGAAGTTTTTAGTACTTAAGGATCTTCTTAAGTAATATAGCTATAATATAGGTAAAGTTTACACTAGCTACTATAGTATAGATCTTTAAGGTAAATATATTTTTAGTAATTTTCTTACTTTTAGTAGATAAGTAGTATATAAGGTTACTATAGAGGTTAAACTAGCTATTACTAGTTATAGTCTTTTAGCTTAGGATTATTATAAATTCCAGTTAAGATAAGAAGTTGTATATTCAGTTAGTTTAATAATAATTTATATTAATTAATAAGAACTCCTTAGGGGTATTAGTATCTTTAAGTATATATTTCAATATTATATAAGAAAAACCTATAATAATACTAATAGCAGATTATAATTAATTAAATACTGCCTAAAATATTACTATAAAACTAAAGAAAGCTAAATAGTATTTTAATATTCCTTAATATATACTTAAAATGTAATTTTAGAAACTAAAATCTATATATTATTTGAGAGAGAAGATGCTCTGAGGATATATTAACTTAATAAAAATAATCTTTAGTACCCTCTTTTTATTTCATTTAGGTTATTAATAATAATACCTCTAAATATTATATTATAATAGTTAGTAAGGTAAATCTATTAACTTGAATCACTTCTAAAGTAATTCTTAATATAGAGAGTAATATTATAAGATATTATAGAAGTAAGGAAATTACTAAGGTAGTTGAAATAATATTTAGGAATCTGGTTTTTTAATATAATTAAACAAAACTCCAATTTATATATAGTTAGATATATTTACCTTTAGATAATAGTTTCTAAAGATATAAAGTTTTGATTTAAAGATATTTTACAAAGCTTCTCTATATTTTATCTTAAAGTTATATATCTTAATAAACTTAGTTATATTTTGAGTTATAGATATATTAAGTGGAAGAGGCTTAACTTTTTAGTAATTATTTATAAGACTAATATATAGAGGAGAAGCTATAGGAGGTAAGGTAGGGAATTTATCCTATTATTTCTAGTTATAAGGAGGTTTTGAATCTTATAGATCTTAAAGATCTTATTATTTAAGTTATTTCTACTATTAAGAGGTTATAGTTATTACTTATAATAGTAAAAGAAATCTAAGTCTCTCTACCTATTCATATACTCCTCAAGATTAATTTCTTAAGGTAGCTGGATAAATATTAAGCTTTATAAGATCTTAATAGGTTACCTTTTATTATTACTTCTGGAGAATAGAATATATCTACTAAATAAAGATAATATCTTTAAGGACGTCTAGTTAGTTATTAATAAGTATTTTAAAAAACCTTAACGTTATTACTATTTCTTAGATTTCTTCTCTAGTTTATAAGACAAACCTATCTACCTTTATAAGGTTTTAAAAAACCTGATAAATCTATTTACCTTTTATATTAATCTTAATACTGTAAATAAGAAGAATATTCTATAAATATTAAGATACTTACTTTTCTATAATAGCCAATATTTCCTCTAATTACTCTTTAAAGTTATTCTTAAAGATATTCAGAAGATTTCTACTAAAGAGGTGATTATTTATGTTTATCACTGTAATTATATAATCTAGTTATTAATTTAATTAGAATTACACTTTATAATAAGATTAAAAGCTTTTTATTTACTAAAAGCTTTATTATCAAGAAGGAATTTTAGGTTTATTAGTATTCTCACCTCTAAATAGATTGTATTACTTATTATATTAAGATTCTTAAAGAATCTTCTAAGAAGTTCTACTAACTTAGATATTTTACTAATATTTTCCTAACTATAGGGAAATCATAAGGAGGTATAAATTAGAAGAGGAAAAAAGATAAAAATAGAAGATTCCATTTTAACTATTTACTATTTTAATTTATTAGTATTATATTAGTAAAACGTAATTTCAGGGAGAAAGACTTTTTACTAATTAAGTAAAGAAAGAGAGGAAAGAAGATAGAAGAATAGAGAAAAGAAAAAAAGAAATATAAGGAAATTCAGAAAGACTTAGAATACTAGAAATTCCTTGACCATTTAAGTTTAGTAACTTTTATAATAGAGATATTTACTAAATCTATTTATATTAGATATACTTAAGATTTTATCTATAAGTTACTTCTAAATATAAATAGGTATCCAGCTACCAGAATTAAGATATATTAGTATAATTATTAATAGAATATTACTTTACTTTAAATTAGGTAAGAGATAATTATTAAGAGTATCTAGTTAAATTAAGAAATTAGTAACCTTACCTTAAGTTAAATCTAATTGTTAGATTAACTGGCCACTAATATAGTAAAAGCTGTGAAAGTAGGTAACTTACCAGTTAACCCACCTATTCAGGCTAATTAGATAAGAGGAATTATTCTATAGATAGATTTCAACGGCATGCAGCATATAAGTATATATATTATAATATACACTATATATGAAGAAATATAGAATACCAGTTATAACTAAGTTATAATAAAGTAATGAATTATAAATATTAACTAATTATAAACTAATATTAATTAGTAGTTTAACTACTACTAATATCTGTTACTACTATTTAACCATAGATTAGTAAGAAATACCTAAAAGAATAAGATTATAATACCTCCTAAGGAATCCTACAGATAGCTTTTGAATAGATATAAATAACTTAAAGCTATAATAACTATATACTACCCTAGAAATATTATTATTATACCTATAATAGAAAAAGAAGTAAAAACAAACTTATAATAACCTATTAACTTAATATTATGTTATATTTATTATATAGTAAACTAATAATCTAGATTAATATTAAATTAAAAAAGTAAAATACTATAATAAAGTGATAAGATTAATATAACCAGAAAGAAAACCTTCATAATAAAACTACTATTTCTTATCACTACTTTCTAATATATTATATATATTTAATTAATAAGAAATAAGAAATCACCTTAATAACCAAATATATAAAATACTAACCTTGCCTCTATAATAATATAGAGGGGAACTAATAAACCTAATTAATATATCCACAACTGCAGTATACAAATATATCTATATCTATAATATAGCTTACGTAGCAGTTAGAATTTAAATGATACAAAAGTAATAATATAGAAAGAAACACTTATTTTCATAGTAAACACACTTCAGAAATAATTATAAAAATATGATGAAAAATATAAACTATTATATAAATATTCCGAGTTTTAAAACCAGATAATAGTAATAACCTATAATCCTTTCCCATATATATCTTATAAGTAACTATAGTAGGAAAGCATCTAAGCAGAGTTATTCTAACAACTAGTAATTTTTAATAATATCTTAAATAACACTGAAGCTAAAGGTATTATAAAATTACTATCTACTATTCTTACTAACAAATAATCCTTGAGTATTAACTGAAAACGCCAGAGATTTAAAATAATACTAATAACTAATTACCTAATAAAAAGAAGAAAATATAAAGTTGAATACCTATTTCGTAATATTATATACTTACCTAAAGAACTAAGTGATCAGGAGAGTCTTTCTAGTAATATTATAAGCTAGAGAATAATAAGAAGAAGAAATATTTTATACTAATAGTGAAGCTAGAGAAATAAGAAGAGGAGGAAATAATAAGAAATAATATAAGAGGAGGATTACTTATATTAAAGATAAAATAATATATCTAACTGTTTCATTACTATAGTTTATTCTTAACTTCTTCCTCTATAGTAATAAAAAGTCAAGAGACAGTATACAAAATAATATAAATTAATATAATTAATAATATCCTTATATTATTACCTATAATTTCTATCTACTGCAGGTAGTATATTTATATAATAAGTAGCTAAGCTAAATTAAGAAAAACCTTATTAATATCTGTCGCAAATAAGGTGGGTATATGAGGATCTATAGGGGTATATATTGTCAGAAATAACGCGTTCGAGCGTCAGAATTTACACTATTCGAGCCTCAGGCACTTATAGTATCTCTATAAGCTTCACTCCACTTAAACTAGTTAAAATAGAGCCTCACGCAGTGCATATAGCCATATTTAGTTACATATAATACACACCAGATTTTACCTCCTAATTATATATAATAATTAAGAGTCTTATAATACTAAAGAGCCACTAAGCTAAAAGTATATATTATAATAATTTTATATATCTTAAACTCTAAAATATCTACCAAAAATATTCCTATATCAATACTTAAGGAAGCTAACTAGTAGATTATCTAATATAATTTCTTTAAGATGGAAGCTAAATTTTATAATCTATAAAACTACCTTAACTCTAAATTAGATATTTAAAAAAGCCTCCTTTTAGTAGCCTCTTGAAAGCATCTTATATATAACTTTCCTAAGGTAAAGAAAAGTAAGATACCTACTATAATGTCTGAAATTAATACTTTAGAGACCTTAACTACTTCTAATATTCTTAATAAGTTTACCTCTATAAAGCTTACCTACCCTAAGGAGTTTTAACTTTCCCTTAAGGTTACTAACTATATTTATATTTAGTATAAAACTTATAGAGAACAGTCTAAAAGCCTATATAGCTTTCTATAACTTCTATAACGTAACGATTTAAAAGTATAAATATAAGCAGTTAAATTAAGCTTATATATTATTATAAATCCTTAAGTATATTAGTAATATACTTAAATATTAATACTGTAACTTAAAGGAGGATCTTACTATATAGTTAATAAACCTCTATAACTACTTTAGTATTATAAATAACCTCTATCTCCAGTAAGTAGCTACTATATACTATAATATACTCCAGTTTCCTAAAATTAAGTATCTCACTATAAATGTAGTTACTAAAATATAGTTTCAAAAGTAGTAAGATATTATATATAAATGTTAAATAATTAACTATACTTCCTCTTCTATAGAAGCATTTTAGGTTAATAACTTTATACTCTTACTAGCTTATTTACTAATTAAGTTATATATCTAAAGTTATATATCTATAGTCTATAATTAATTAAATTTAATCCCGCTAAATAAAATTATTTTAGCTATTATAGAAGCTATATAGCAGCTTCCTAAAGCCCTCTATTACGGTAAAATTAGCTATAAAGTATTTAATGCTACCTTAAAGGCTGCAGATAGTAGCTTAAACTCTCAAGATAATAAGAAATACTTTAATAACTTAGATAAACCTCTATATTCTCTCAAATACAGTAAACACTATCTACTCTTATATTATTATTATATATATTTATTACTTATATATAAAAGTTAGATATTTAACACTATAATTAAAAAGAGAATTAAATAACAAATAACCTTAAATCTAAACTTTTCAAAGAGAATCTAAAGTTTCGAATAATAGTAACTATATAGTTAGAATTTCAGCTGAAACAGCTATAATACTATATAGTAAACTTATTATATAGAGAAATCTCAGTAGTATCTTCTCTAAAACTTATTTATTCTTAATTTAGATACCTTAATTTATATTCTTTAAGATATGAAGCATTTTATAATTCTCTAAGAAGCTTCCTCTAGAGATTATATTTAATATAATATTAAGTTAATATCTATTAAAAGCTATAAAGATACTAAAATTAATATTATAACCTTAAAAAATAAGGAAGTTAAGCTATATCTCTATAATATTACTCTCTATATCTCTCTAGCTATATATCTTATCTTCTTTCAGTAGTTATAAAAGTAAAATTACTAGTTGAATATTAGGCTAAATTACCTCTCTTAACTATAGAGAAGTAACTACTAAGAAATTATAACTATTAATATTTAATATAGCTAATAAATCCTTAAATACTATATATCTTATAAGAGATTAAATATTTTAGCAGTATAGTTAATATAATATAAACTCTCTCTTAGATATTATTACTATCAAAAATATATTATAGAAACTATTTAAAAACTTCTAAAAGATATAGTTTTAATATTAGTAGCTAAAGTATTCTGGAAGAAAGCTTCTTAATTATCTTTTTTCAGCTATATATAATATTTATATTACTAATAGATACTTAAAATATAATAAATATTAGCTTACTTAGGGGATATATAAAACTTATAGTATTAGTAAGGTAAAATAGATTATTTACTATATAGAATATAAGAGTATCTTATATACTACCTCTAGAGAATATATTATATATAATGTTTATCCTTATTACTAAAACTATAGTAGCTATACTATTTCTTTAATATTTATAAATAAAACTACTAACTACTTATAAAACCTTTATTTTATAAACTATACTGAAGCTATTATAACTGCAGTATTAAATAACTTTATCTTACTTCTTAAATATTAAAATAATATTAATATTAAGATCTTTAAGTATAATAATAAAATTTCTAAATATAAGAAGCTTAAAGCTATCCTAACTACTTAAGATATTTATCTTAAGCTATTTATACTATATATATAAAACTAAAATAGAAATATAGAGTATATAGAAGCTATTATTAAAGCTTATATAAAAGCTATAAAATAAGGAAGTAAACTACCCCACAATCTCTAGCCTGAAATTTTATAAGTAGCTATATTTCTTTATAACTGCATACTAATAAGCTTTTTAAGCTAGCAAATATTATACTAAAAGCTTTATAAGGTTACTTAAAGAAATAATATTATAGAGCTAAACTTAATCTACCTTTATATATATAGCTGTAAATACTTTATTCTTACTATAAATATAAAACTTAAGTGTAATTACCTTACCTACCTTAAGAGGTATACTTTTATTAGTTTTTTAGTTAGCTACATTTTAACTAACTAGTTTCAGATCTAAAATTCTTTATAAAATTAAGTTATTATAACTTATAATATCTCTTTTAATAAAATAATATTTTTCAATAGAAATTTAACCTCTCTATAAAATAATTTCAAGAGATTTAATCTTAATAAAGTTTCTTATTAGCTATAAAAGTAATTGGCTATAATAAAGCTATATAAAGCTAACTTAGATACTTACTTAAATCTAAATAAAAAGTCTAATAAGATAATCTATACTAAAAATATAGAAGGTAGCTATAAGAACTTAGAATCTTATATTTATACTATAGCTAACTTTAAGCTCTCTCAAACTCTATATAAAACTGCAAAGTTTATATTATTAACCTGTCTGGAGTTACCTACTATATTCTTCTATAATCTTATTTATATAGATAAAACTATAGAGAAGTAAGAAGATTAGGTATCTTTAGACAAAATTAAATATAAAAAATAAATAAGATATTATACTAAAGTAGCTAGAAGATCTTTATTTAAAGCTACCTTTTCAGCTAGTATTCTTTAGTTATTTTAAGATACTTTTAGATACTTCTACCTGTAGCTATAGAATTATATAAGTTATCAGCTAGAGGGGGTCCCTAAAGTTTAAACTTTGAGAAAACTCTAAAAAGTTATTATAAGTCTGAAAAATAAGCTTCAGCTGTAAAATAAATTAGATATTAAAAAGTACTTAAGATATAAGAAAGTGGAAGCTTCCACTCTAGAAACCCTATAGTAAAAGCTATTACTATTTTCTATATTTTACTTAGTAGTACTTACCTATCTATATACTAAAGTTATAATAGCAGCTAAAAAAGCTTATCTTAAAAATAATATTAAATTATACTTCTGAAGTAAAATTAATAAAATTCTAATAAGAAACTTAAAAATTCTGAATCACTACTAAATCTATATCTATAAGCTTAATAAGTAAAAATACCTCCTTAAAATTAAAACTTAGCTTATTATTTATAAAAACTAATAGCTATAAAATAACTATAAAATCTATATAGCTACTCTAGTAGGTATATCTTTTTAAACCTTTAAAGTAATTACTAACTATTTTAATTTTAAGCTACTTTAGTATAATATAATTAATATTTTTATTTAAGTAATACTTAATAAAATAATCTATACAAAAATACTATCTAGCTATTAAAAACTTAGAAAAATCTACTATTTAAATAAAATATTTTATAGTTTTTAAAAGTCTTCTCTCCTCTAGCAGTATTATCTAGAGGTAGACTTTAAATACGTTAGTTTTAAGTTTACTGCAGGAAAGCTATATTACTAGCTTAAGAGTATATTATTTTCTTCTTTTATATTAATAACTATATACTCTCTTTCCCCTCAGAAGATATATCTAAAATATCTATACTATCAGTAAACTTCTAAAAATAATATTATCTTAAAGGAGGTAAGAACCTATAGTAATTTCTTAGTATTAAGATTATTGAAAATTAAATAATATAATAGCTATAGCTTTCTTAAGTAGTCTATATTAAAAAGCTTCTTAAGTATCTTAGAAAGAATATATTGTATATTAAATAGTTTAATATTTCCCTCAAACCTAAAGAACTCTTCTTACAAATTAATTAAGCTTTCTATATAGAAATTAAGTACTACTAATAAGATATTAGCTTTATTAATTATACTGCAGTTATAATAAAATTAGATATTACCTATATAGCTAGCTAATTATTCTATTTTAACTAGAATTCTAAAAATAACTACTAAGTTAAAATTAAGTAAATATTATAATATCTTAGTAAAACTAAAAATCTCTACTTTAAGTTTAGCTATAAGGCTGATAATATATAAGATAACCTTATTATTACTATTAATATTAGCTTTATAGATAATAATAAGAATTAAAAAAGCTTTCAGATATATATTATATACTTCTTCAGTAATCTTACAGCATAGTAAGCTAATAAATAAAACATTATTACTATCTTAATAACTAAAGTAAAGCTACTAATATTATAATAAGTAGTATAAAAAGCTAGTTTTGCTAGCTACCTTATTATTATACTATAAGTAAACCTTATAATCAATACTTTTAATAGAACTAAGATATATAAGTTTTATCTAGCAGTCTAAATCTAATATAATAACCAGTAAATAATATATCTTATAACTGCTAAGATAATATAACTATATATAAAGCTATAGTATATAAATATATATAATTACTAGCTATAATAAAAAGTTTAGTAAGAGCGCTTTAAAGGTAAGTATATATCCTCAGGAGACCTTGTAGCTAATAGCTTTATAAAGCCTCTCTAAAGCTGCTAGTTAAGCATTTTTATTATTCAGATTAATATAATAAATTAGTTAAACTATTCGAAAGTATAGTAAGAAAAGGAACCTTAAGAGAGGCTATCTATATTAGTATACAAAAACCTTAATAAGGTTTTTAACCTCCAGTAAGAATTTATAAATTCTAACTCAAGTAAAAATATAGTTAAAAAAGAACTTAAAGGTATCTAAAATATATAAAGTATCCTGAGGTATCTTTAGCCTAGGTAATAAGGATATCTAAATAGCCTGTAAACGATACTACTTTTCCTACTATAGGGGTAGAGGTTTAATAAGGATAATAAAGCTATAAAAAAGTCTCTTATAAGATATAAAATAAAGTATTTAAATTAGTATTATCTAAAAAGGCTAGCTTATAGATGCAGCCTTTAAGGCTGGAGGAGTATATTAGAAATAATATATTTAAGCGTTAGAGTTTATACTATTTAAGCTTTAGGTACTTATAGTATCTTTATAGGTTTCACCCTATTTAAATTAGTTAGAATAGAGCCTTATATAATATATATAGCTATATTTAGTTATATATAATGTATACTAGATTTTGCCCTCTAATTATATATAATATATATATTATATTATTGTTATTGTAATGTGTGCGTTATGGTGGTAGAGGCTGCGGGAGGTATGTCTGCCCTAGGCTACGTTTATAGTGGTAGCCTACGGCAGTATTATTTCTGACATACTCCACCAGCTATACAGTATCGTCAGCATAGCTGGCCACATGAAATAATATGTATAAAATAAGGCTATTTAGAGTCTGTAAATTAGTAGATAAAAAAAAACAGTAAAAAGTCTTATCTTTAATGTTAACAGTAAAGAATCTGTAAATAATATATAGCTTTCTTTGTAGTAATTCTGGCCTCGTTGCTCTCGTTAAACCTCTGGCGTTTAGTAGGAAGAGTAGCGTTATTTGTAGGCTGTATTTGCTGAAATTCACCCTCCAGCTAAATATATATAGCTGGCTGGATATAAAAGGTATTAAAATAATAAAAGATCGAAATAATAGAAGGTCTGAAGCTATCTATTTTGGGTATGAAAGCTATTTTAGATATGAAGCTATTTTGGGTATAAAGCTATTTAGAATGGAGGGAATCTTTAATTAGTAGTATTATAGTATTATTATATACATAAATCTTCTATCCTCCACGAGGCTACTGATTACTTAAGTGGTCCTTATACCTCCTATTTTGAGTGTGAAGCTATTTAGGGTGGAGGGAATCTTTAAGTAGTAGTATAGAGGCTACCCCCTATAAAGATATTAATAGCCTTTATACTTCCTATTTAGGGTGGAGGGGATTTTTAAGTAGTAGTATAGAGGCTACCCTCTATGAGGGTACTAATAGCCTTTATACCTCCTATTATTGTTAAATTTCTTATTAAGGCTTTTTGCTATAAGTGCTGTAAGTATTGTAGGCTTCAGATGCTAGCCTGGAGGCTGCCAGCCTGGAGGCTGAATACTGTTATTTAGATAATAATAACAGTCTAGTAAGTAGGCTGAAAAGCTGCATACTTAGCATTTAATATGCTAATATTTAGCTGCAGCAGCCTTATTATAGTTATATAGTATAGTAGGTAGTAAGAGCTACTTTATAACTTTTAAGGATATAAAAGCTTAAATATTAGTAAGAGCCTTATAATAATTAGGTATAGTTAACTGGCAGCTTTATAATTTATATATTATTATTTATACTCAAATAGAGCTTATAGAGAGCGTCTGGTAAAGCTAGTTTAACTATAAGCGTATAGCTTCAGTTTCAGATATTAAAAAGCTTACCTAATATATAATAAAGAAGTTATCCTCCTATTATAAAAGCTACTATTAAATATCTTTCTAGATATTAAAATTAGGGAATTTAAGATATTTAAGATATTAATGTGAGGCTTTAAGAAGCTACTAATCTAGAGGTAATATAATATACTTTAGGAAAGCTTTAACTTACTACTTTAGAATCTTATTAGGAAGGTAGTATTAGGTAAAGTACTTAGAGGTAATAATAGTTAAAATAAGGATTTAAACTTCTTATATAGTATTTTAAATTTAGTTATATTCCTAAAAGTTTATTCAATAATTATATTAAAGTTAGATATAAACTTATAGACTTTCAGATAATAATTTAGAAAATATTTTTACTGGTACTTTAGGGTTAGCTTTAGCTATAAATAGAGTAATAGAGGATATCTTAGGCTTTAACAGCAGAAGTAGTATAGCCTTGTTGGGGTTAATATAAGCCTATAGGTTACAGTCGTATGTAGCTATTTTAATATGCTGGATTCAGGATAGCTAATCTTTAGAATTATATAGAAAGAACGTTCCTTTATCAATTTTATTTCAAGCTATTATAACGTTTAAATAATCAAGAAAAGTAATATAAAAAAAAGAAATTAATTAATAAATAATATAAAAAAGTATGCTCTTTTTCAGTAGCGTGAGACTCTTAATTATCGCAAATATAGTAGGTATATAAGGGTCTACAGGGGTGTATATGTTATATTATTATTGTTGTAACGTGTACGTTACGCTGGTAGAAGCCGCGGGAGGTATGCCTGCCTTAGGCCACACCTATAGCGGAAGCCTATAGCAGCATTATTTCTGACAATATTATTAATTAATAGTAGCTAACCTATACCTCTTAAGTAAACTTCTATTAAGTTACTACTAAAGTATATTAGTTTATTACTAATATTACCAGTAAGAAATATTAACTAGTACAAACTAATAAAAACTTTAGATAGGGAGATATTTATTAAGTTTTCCTAGAAGGGGATTTCTACTTAATAGTTATAATCTATTTATTAAACATATACACCTCTGAAACTATAGGAGTTAGAGAAATACTTGCCATTAAGATATAGTAAAGCTACACTAACTATAAATACTCTTCCAACTTATTACCTAAGAATATATCTTCTTCTCCAGATTCTATTAACAGCCTTTATAAGGATAAAACTAATAGTAATATTCCTATAATAAATACTAATAAATACAATAAAGTATTTAGATATATAAAACTAAATGTATCAGTGGAAATACTCTAAAAGGTTATATGTTATAAAAAGATAAAGATATTAAACCTTAAACTAATACTAACAGTACCCTACTTAATAATACTTTTTTCTACTATTATATCTTTATATAAAAGAAGCAGGATATCTTCTTTAATTAGGTACAGAATTTCTATTAAAATAACTTTAAAAAATAAACTTTAGATTATTTTAGTAATATAGAGAAAATAGTATAAGAGTTATAGGCAAGGGAAGGTCAAGCAGTAAAAGGTAGGTCTCTATAAGTTATAAGGTTTTAACTTAGTATGCTAACTGATAGTAGCTATAAGAGGGTTTTATCCTATAGAGACTCTATAGCCCTAAGTCTCTATTAATTATATAATCCTAGCTATCCTAGCTCTCTATATAGACTATAGAAAACTATATTCTTATAATTATCCCTCCCTTTAGAGGCCTTAGCCTCTAAAGCCTATAAATATTATATAGCTACTTTGGATATATAACTTTTACTAACTATTTAGTGGTAGCTTAGAGCCTTTAATAAAAATAATAAACAAAATAATAGTTAAGATAATAGTTAGAATAACAGTTAAAATAGTTAAAATAAAAAATTTAAATAATTAAGAGAAGAAATTAAAACTATAAATATATTTACCTATACTATTAATAACCCCTCAGCGAGACCTCCCTATAAGTATATTAACCTATAAGGCTTCAGTATATTAACTAAATATCTTAAGGTAATTATCAGGATATCTAACCTCTTTAGTATATTAACTAAATATCTTTTGGCGAAAATTAGAATATCTAACTCCTTCTCTTTGTAAGGTATCTTATAGCAAATTAGATATATAAAGTTTTCTGTAATTAATTAGACTACTAAAGTATAGGTAAATATCTACTAGTTATTTACCTTTAAGGGGATTACTGCTACTATATATCACTCTAGATAGTTCTCCAGCTTCAGATTCAGTATAATTTTGAGGTTGTTTTAGTAGTAGGCTTTCAGCAGTAAGATACTTATAGCAGATTCTTATAAGGTAGCTAGGTTTATAATAAAATATACAGAACTTATTATAATAGTAAGTAGCTATAATATAGTTAAACTTACTATATATCTTATATATTAGTTAGCTTTTAAGGTAAAGTCTCTTAGCTAGGAAGCTTTCTGGAGTATTAATTATTCTGTAGCTTACTATACTATTAATAGTAGTACTCCCAATATAATTAAAGCTTTCCTTTTAGAAGCTATATAGAGTCTCCTAAAGATACTTAGCTACTAGAGCTACTATCTTAAGTTACTGAATATTAAACTTCTAATATTATAAATATCTTTATATTCTAGCCTCAAGATAATAGAAGAAGGTAAAAGTATAAAGCTTTAAAGTTTCAAGTTATAATATATCTAGAATTCTATAAATAACTAACTATTTAGCATAAAATTTCAGTAGAGACTAACCTTTATACTAGAGGATATAAATTATACTATAGAGATATAGCTTTTATAGAGTAAGGTTAGTTAAGAAATAATAAGTAAATACTATAAAGTTAGCCTATATAAAGTTAGATAGTATATAGCAGTAGTTATACTATAATATCTAAAGAATATATACTAATTTTATTATAACCTACTAGATCTTTTAAGCTTTAGAGGCTTATAGCTATAGTATATAGCTATCTGAAATTACTATTAGCTAATTCTTAATTTCATATAAAGTAATATTCTTATAAAGTAGGCTATATAGATAACTGGGAGACCTTAAGTAGTTTCTATAGTTAAAATCGATAGATAAAGCTAGCAATAATAATAACAATATTAAGCTTACTATAGGTATACTGCTGGATAGCTACTTTATTATAAGCTCTATAAAGAATAACTATTATTTAAGAAGATATATAAATACCATTATAGTTACTATTACTATATTACTAGCAGCTATATTACTTACTTTAGCTACTTATATTAATGCAGCTAGTATAGAGGTTACCATATCCTTACTAGTGGAGGAAATATTTTTAGATAGCATATTTTCAGGAATTATATGTTTGGAGGCTAAATTTTTAGATGCTATAATTTAGGGTGTTATTATTCTTAATATAGTCGCTAAGTAGTCGGCGGATATTTATTATAAAGCTATTACTGAAACCTCAGTCTTACCTCCTCAGAGAGGTAGAAGGTAAAAAGTTATAAGTAAGGAAAGGGTAAGCAGTAAAAGGTAGATCTCTGTAGATCATAGGATTTCAACTTAGTAAGCTAACTAGTGGTAGCTATAAGAGGACTTTATCCTATAGAGACTTTATAGCCTTAAGCCTCTATTAATTATATAATTCTAGCTATTCCAGCTCTCTGTACAGGCTATGGGGGACTATATCCTTATAAATAGTAATATAAGTTCTAAGATACTACCTTATAGAAAAAGGTATATATTTTCCTACAGATAAGAAAGTAATAATAGAAACGTTAGTAAAGCTTCTTACTCAAGAAATACTAATAAGATAAATAGCAGAAAGTATTAAGTATAGCTAAAGAGAATATCTAGCCTTTAGGTAAGAGATTACAAAGAATTCTATTTTTATTGATAATCTCCTAAAAGTAGAAGGATTTATCCCCATTAAATAATAACCCTCTATACCTAAAAATTTAATAACAGAAATATCCACTCTATACTTAATATTATTATTAATAATAACAAAAATAAGATTAACACCAAGCCTGCAACTAATAAAGCTAGATACTTATATAAATATTAACTTACTAAAAACTCAAGAAATAATACATACTATTAATAAGGAAGAGAAATATCTAAAGTAAACTAAACTTCTAAAACTCCATATCTACCTTAAAGAAAAATATTAATTCATACTGAAATATTATATTTTCTTTACCTAATCTAATAAACAAATCAGATTAGTATTCAGTAAAGTATATTGAATAAATAATAAATATACAAAAGAGAAGTATAGTATCTTTTAGAATAAGATATCGATATTTACTACTAAGTATATTAGCTATAATATTAGCTAAAATAAAGTAGGAGGAGTATTTACTAATATATAGTAGGATATGTATATTTATACTATAAGATATTAATTTTACTAATCTAAAATAACTTCCCAATAATCCAGATAGTTATAATAATTAAACAGAAATTCAAAATACCTACAGTTTACTTTAATTACTATAGAAAGTAGAAGAAGATAAACCTTAAAGTCTTTACTAGATACTATAAATATCCTAATGTAGTTACAATATTCAGAATAATAATAATAGAGATTAACTTTTTAAAATATATATCTAAATCCATTAGATTTATAGAAGAAAATTGATAAGAAGATACATATAACTATATACCAGATATATAATATTATAAGTATAGTTTATAATATTATTAGTAAAACTAAACTACCTATCAATAAACTATATAGATAGATAATAAAGATACTTGAAAGCTAAAAGTAATAATCAAAATAGAAAAGCATTTATATTATAGATAATAATTAATTCCTTACAGATTTTGTATACAATAATGAAAGAAAGAACTAATAATTTAACTACCCCCAACCACCTTATCTATAATACTTATAAAATTATAATATTATCTTAGGATAACTTACTAATAAGGCATAAGGGACAAATATATAAAATAAATACTAAGTATACATAAAATCAATAAATAAATACCAATTAAAAGAATATATCCTAATGGAGTTAAGGTAGCTACTCTACAGTTTAAGAAGATATTTATTATTAACACTATATTAATAAAGAAGATTATAGTATACCTAAACAATATAAGTTCCACAGAGAAGATAATAAAGAAAATATATTATAATATATATAAGATATTAAAAAATAACTTTATAGCTATTTACTTTATTATAGTAGATAATAAAGAGGAGACTAATAACTCTATAAAGCCTACAGAGATTCTTTAAAACTGTACTCTTTATTACTTAATAATTACTAATAAATTAGAAATCTTCCTAACCAAATAATATCTTAAAGTTATTTCTAAAATTATCCTTCCAGATCGTAAAGTAGGTAAACTTTTTACTGAAGGTATATAATAACTTAAAGTCCTCTAGAGAGTTCTTCCTAATATCTCTCTAGATAAAATAACCCCAAAAATAAATATTAGATTTAGAGATAAATAAGACTTTATGAATCTAAGTATAGCTAGAATATCTATATTCTTTAGAGATATTAAGTTTAATATTATACCTATAGCTACACTATTTCTACTAAACCTCCCTAATATTCATTACCTTTAAGTTTACCTTAAGAATCTTAACAATAAAGTTAAGTAAGAGAACATATTACTACCCATTGAAAAATATAATAAATATCTATAATTCTCTATATAGAAAGGTTCCTACAGTAAAAATATCAACTTCCTTGAAAAATAGAGATAAAGTAACTTTATAAGGAATTCAGCCACCTTAGCATCTATAAGTTAAATAATATACTTACGAAAGTAAATAAAACTATAATAACTAATAAAATTAAAATAATTTTAAAAAACATCACTAATACCAAGAAAATATAAAAATACTATACCAGTTTAAATTTAACCCCAAAAATAACTGTAAGTTTAAAATAGAGATTACTATAAATATTATATATCCTAATAGTAATAAGCCTATACTATATACTATCAATACCTCCATAGTAAATGTAGCTATAGGATTTATAAAATATATATTTATAGAAAATATACAGTATATACTAAAAACATATTAAATTAATATAAACTAGGAACCTTCAGATAGAATTATTACTAATATAAAATATAACTTTAAAACTGAAACCTTTAATAAAGAAACTAACAGTAATATAGTTAATAAGTAAGCTGTCAGGATAAGTAAGCTGTCAGAAAACCTAGTTTCTTACACTTTCTTACTTTTAATATATATTATTTCCCCAGATATAATATAATTAATAAATAGAGAAGCTTAAATAACATTTACTATCTAAGCTTTTAAAAAAGACTCTAATTTTACTATTAGCGTTACTATAAAGATATATTTAGTATTTAAATAACTTTTAGTATATAATTAAAAGGAATACTATTATGATGTAATATTATACTTAATTTGTAGAAATTAATTATACTTAAAGAGGAGAAGCTAGTTAAATATATTATTAATCTAGATTCCTAATTATTTCGTCTTTATATTAGTAGTATAGAAGATATAGCTAATTAACTATTTACTGACTATAATATACCACTAGTTAGGAAGCGTTAGGCTTCAAACTTTATTAAGTGATAACTATAGCTTTAGATATACTTTTTTTATAAGTATAATTATAAGAAAACTTAATATAAAGATCCAGACGTGATAAATATATAGTTTCACCTTATAGTGAATATAATTACAAAATATAGTATTATAGATTCTAATATCTATAATTTTAATAAGATTAGCTTTATAATAAGCTAGATTATATTCAGAATAGTTATTATAAATATAGAAAGATATTTAAATATAAAAATAATATAGCTTAGTGATTATAAATAAATTATAGTTATTCAGACTATTAGTTTATTAGGCTATAGTATTCCACTATATATTATTATTATAAGTTAATATTATTTCTCTATTTAGTATATAGAAATAAATCTCTTATGTAACTAGATTATTATAATATCTAAAAATAGGTAGATAATAAATAAAAGAGATCTAGATTAGCTTCAGTATTTTAACTAATATATAAAGCTATATATAAGTAGCAGTTATTACCTCCTTATTATTAATAAATACAAAAGTTACTATACTACTAACTTTAAGATATATAATAAAGAAAATAATATTATTATCCTTTATATACTAATTTATTCTTCTTATTTACTTCAGCTTTTACATATTAGATATTTTAAGTTTTTAAAGAAAATATATAATTAATAAATTAAGAATAAAATATACTAAAGTAATACTTATATTATAAAGGAAAGCTTCTTTCCTATATTTTATAATATCTTTATATAAGCTCTTATAGTTACAAATATCTAGAGAGATTTCAGAGAAGCTAGATTTATCCCTCTAAATATAGAAAGTATATTTTTAAAGTTTAATATAAAGTTATATATTTTAATATCTCTAGAATTCCTCCTAATAATACTTTTTATATAAACTTCTCAGATGCTAAATAACTTAATAGAGGTATTTTCTCAGTCTAAACTAATTAAGAATTAAATCTTCCACTATTAAAATAGTTTACTAACTTTAATTATTAAAGCTGTAGAATATTTATTAAAGGAGGTATATAGATTTATATACTAAATTATATTATTAAAATCTAAGATCTAGATTTTTTAGAAAGAGAATAACCTATTTAGCTGATATAGGAGAATTAAGAAAAAATATTTTAGATAAGGAGGAAGTCTTATTATAGCAGAAGCAGAGGATATTCAGTTATAGAGAGAAATAATAATTTAGATTAAGGAGGAATTACATTAGAGTAATAGTTATCAGCTAAAAATTAAGATCGACTAATAGTAATATAGTGTCTGTAGGAATATTAGTTATAATATGTAAATATATTAATTTATTAAAGAAACGTCTAATAAAGAGGATTCTGAGTAGTTTAATTGAATTTAATCTTTCTATCATTACTTCTTAATTATATTTATATGATAGGTGGTTGTTTCCTGACAGCTTGCTTGTTCTGACAGCTTGCTTATTAACTACGTTATAGGTAGTAAAATTAAAAATATACTAATTAAAGTCTATAATAGTATTAGTGAAATATAAGATTACTATACCCCCTTATAGAAAGTATATATAATTACTTAAAATAAGATACTAGAAACTAATATAGAGAAGATACTATAACGTATAGTTAAAGTAGTTAATATTATAAGTAACCTAAATAATATTATATTAACTTTACTGGTTTCTAGAATATACTTATACTTTAATCTAATATTACCCCTATCCTCAGATATTGTAAAATATATAGCAGCCATCCAGAAAATAATAAAAAGAGTATATATAATCTATACTTGATAGCAAATCTCTAATACTCTAAATGAATATAATAATATTTCCACCACTTGAGTTTACTATTTACTATAATAATTAGAGATATATATTTATTATAAATATTAAAACTAGATAAAGCCTTTTAGGATAATTTTAATTAACAGTAAGATATATATTATAAAGATAAATAGGGAAGAAGCTAATAGCTTACTTTGTATTGTAATTATTAGTGGATATATTACCTCCTAAAATATAATTTTAATCCATCCACCTCTGCTAACTGTTACAGTTAACCTTAAGTTAATTTAAAGCTAAATTCCTTACAGTTATAGCTAATAAATCCACCCCTATTATATATAATTAGAAGGTAAAATCTGGTGTATATTATATATAACTGTTAGTCTACCTGTTAGAGGTAAATAACGTATGCTATATATAGTTTTATAGTGTGGATATAAACTGTTCTGGTAAATTATTATTATTATATCTAGGTTATATAGCTGGAGGCTACATATATAGAAGGAGCTATATAGCTGTATAGCTATATAGTCTATATAGCTATACAGGCTAACTATTTACCTAATATAGCTATAAGATAGTAGGCTATAAGGTAGCCTAGTAGCTATAATAGTTAAACTAAATAGTTAAACTGACACTAGCAACTTTTCTTTATACTATATCAATATTATCTAAATATAAAAAGCCTGAATAGCTAAGTACTAAAAACTATATTTTTCAATACCTTCCTTTTGCCGCTGAATCTATTACCTATCTATTCCTCTATATAATTATAGTAGTTATCTTGATCGCTGGGATCTCTTTAAGTAAATATTGAAGATCGGAGGGGTATAGGGCTCTGTTCGATGCTTGAGGCTATAGGGCTATGTAGCCGTAAGGCTATACAGCTATGGGACTATAAATGCCATGCCACTATGCAGCCATACAGCCATGCGGCTATGCGGCTATGGGGCTATGCAGCCATGCAGCCATGCAGCTATGCAGCCAAGGGGCCGTAAGGCCACAAGGCCACAAGGAGGTTATTGTCAGATTGAGAGAGATATACCTCTGGTATATACCTCACGGAAGTATATTTATATACTCCCAAGAGGTATATAATATATCTATAATCTTATACGCTATTTTCAGTTCTAATAATAATAATAATATAATTCATTTAAAAATTAAGAGTTTTATATACTATACTAGCTATTTTATAAATATTTAAAACCTCTTGAGAATCTAAGAAGTAATATCTTTCTCTACTAGAAAGATTATTCTAAGTAGCCTTAAGGACTAAATTCTCTAGATTAACTAAATTAAATTGCTATATTATTCCTATAGTTTTTAGAATCTTATAAATCTTGAGATTTATAATAGAGTAATTTTAAGTATCTTAAATCCTAAATATAAATAGCTTACTACTAACCTAGCAATTCTAGAGATTTTTAATTACCTATTAAGGTTTAGATACTTTTTATATACTTTAGATCTATCTTAAACTGTAACCCTTAAGGTTAAAGATTATATAATACTTTGAAATAAAGAAAGTAATATCCTGCAGACTATAGCTTTTAAGTATCTCTTAACTGAAAATATAGCTTTATATAAGAAAAAATACTTTGAATAAACCTTTCAGGCAGAAATATACTATAAGAAAATAAAAGGAATATAGGCAGCATAAAAGTATATTAGAAATACTATTTCTCCTAACTTCTTAGAATATTCTTATAATATTACAGAAGGTTTTAATATCTAGTTATTTAAGCTTAAAAGTTATATAGACTATAGCAAAATTAACAGATAGATAGAAGTAAGTATAAAATATATAGCATCTTTTACTAAACTTATAAGAAAAAAAGCTAAGCTTAAGAAGCAATATAGAGATATAAATTACTTATTGGGAGAAAGTAATTTATAAGTATCTTAATATAAGAATACTAAGCTTTTATAAGCTTTTAAATTAATTTCCAGAATATACTAAAGGATTTAGAGGTAGCTATATTAAACTATAAACTCTTTTATACTTAGTTTTAATCTCCCCTAGAGTTTATAACACCATCCTAACAATAGCTAAAATTATAAGTTATATTTAGTTTTTCCTCATAAAGAAACTTAAGGGAAATTTCCTGCTATATTAAAAGGCTAAAATAGAGGCTAAGCTTAATAAGGTAAAGAAGCTTCCAGTTAATAAGCTAGTAAATACTATAAATAAGAATCTAATAATAATAAGAATTCTGAGGTAAATAGAAGTTCTAACTGTAAGATATACTGATTATAATATTCCCTCTTAAGATACTTCTATATTAATAAGCAAATTAAATCTTACACCTAAAAGTTTAACTTAAGTATCTAGAAGCTTCTTAATAGAAGGATGTAGAATAATAGAAATTTTATAAGATATATAAAGAAGGTTAAAAACTTAATCTTAAAGTTTTAATTATAAAGTTACTTTTGTAAAATAACTATTATAGCCTTAATAATTGTTACAGGCTATACTTGGATGTCCAGCTAGGGTTGTACCTAGATATCTAAAGCTAACCCCCTCGCCCGGGTGGGGCCCTAGTGGGCTCTATATAGTATTATATATACAGACTTTTCTACATATTTCTAAAAGCTTCTTTCTTACTTTTTAGTTCTAAATAAATAGTATTTTATATTACCTTCTGGTTAAATAAGCTTAAGTTTAGCTTTTTATATATTCAGAATTTAGTTTTATTTACTATATAAATAATAATAAATAGAGTATAGTTTCCTATTAGTTAAGTATATAATTTAGTTAAATATAGCTTTTAGAATATAATACTATATAATAGGTAATTAACTAATATAAAGAATAATAGGGGATACTAACGTCCCCCATATATTTATATAGGTCGTAACTTTATAAGTAACCTACTTTAGTAGTAGTTATAATATATTTTAAGTTCTTTCTATTAGGGGATTAAAGAACTTAAGAATAAATTAGTAAGATAAGATATTATAGTAGGTAGTAACCTCTAAGTGGCTACTATAATAGATATCTCTAGCTTATATTAGGATATTTTAGTAACCGCTAGAATAATATTTATTAGGATACTAGCTTTTAGGGTTAATAATATTACTATATCTTTACTAGTAGCTAACTGCTAGAGGAAGCTTTTTTCTCTACCTCTAAAGGTTTTAGGTAAGTAGAAAGAATATTAAGTGTAAACCTAATAGAGAAAGGTTAAATTTAGAATTAACTACTATTTCTTTAATAATAATTAGAAATATTAGTATTTAATTTATTTCTACTTAGACTTTAGTTTTTAGTAAGTAGTTAGAATCTTCTATATAGTAGAAAAGCTAGATAATCTTTATAATTTAGATAATTTTATAAGTTATCTAGATAGAATTTATCTAGATCTTAATAGTTAGCTTTATATTATTATCTAGCTATAAAGTCTTAGGTAGAAGGAAAATAAGTAACTAATTATCTTTTTATCCTAATTTAACAAGATTCTAGCTGATACTAGAGGGTATATATAGCTTAATATAATCTAGATCTTCCTACTGGAGGCTACTTTACTTTCCTACCTTAAGAAGCTACTTATTATGGTAAATTTTCTTATAAAGTATAAACTCTAGTTATTTTAAGTTTAAAATATAGCTTAGAAGCTTAAGTATATAAAAGGGATATTAATATACTATTAGCTATCCTATTAGAAACCTACTACTTATAACTTAGAAAGTAATATTATAATAACTAAAGTAGTTAAGAAATAATAATAATATGAGAGTTTTAGTAGCTTCTTCTCTATTCCTAAGGAGTATTCTAAAAACTACTAGAATACTTATTAATATTTTAAATATAGTAAGAAGAGTTATATTTATAGAAACTATATAGCCTGAGAATATAAGAAAGCTAGTATAAAGATTATAAAAGCTATAGCTATTTTAGATTATACTGAGGATAACTAGAAGGATAATATTATCCTATTTAGTAATAATAAGAATTCAGGAAAAAAGTAACTTTAGAGTGAAGTTAGGCTCTAAAGCTAACTAAGGTGGAAGTAATAAGGTAGAGGAAATAATAGGAAAAAGAATAGGTAAGTAACTAGTAGTTAGCTACTATTTCGATTAGAATTAATAGAGGTTACTTTATTAATATACTTATTGAAATAGGCTATAATACTTATACTATTATTAATATCTTCCTTATAAAGAAACTTTACCTCCTGCTAGTTAATAAGTTAAAAAGATAGATAAGGAAATATATTATTAGGCTATTTTTAAGTAATATCTAGAGAGTAGCTATTTTAACTTAAGAAGTTAGTAGCTATATATAAAAAATTTATACTTACATTATAGAGAGTTTCTAGCTACTATTATATTTTAGGTAGCTATAGATAGAGGATAATTATATTATTTATAATACTAAAGCTTAATAGATAGTTTATAGGAAGGATAATATAATAATATATCTAAAGTATTAGAATAGGCTAGTATAGCTTAAGGAGATCTAGTTAGCCTACCTGCTTGATATTAATTTATTTATATTTATTTATTAGTATATTATATAGTATACTAATAAGATATTAAACTTCTATTTAGTTATATTAGTTAGTTTAGTGGATATTAAGAAACTATTAGCTTTAAAGGTGGAAGTAGAGTTAAGATATTATATTTCTGTAACTATTTTAAAGGAATTTCTAGATTTCTTTTATTTAGATTTAGTATATTAACTACCTTCCAGCTAACTAGGGATAAATTACTATATCCCACTGATTCTTAATAATAAGGAATAAAAAATAGACTTTCTATAGGAATTTCTCTATAGTATAATATAGAAGAAACTTTTAGTATTTAAGAAGATTCTGGAGGATTTACTTAATAAGAAGTTTATTAAAGTAAGTAGCTTCTCAGTTAGTATTTTAGTTTTTTTTATAAGAAAGTTAGATAGAGGGATATACTTCTATATAGATTATAAAGCTTTTAACGTAATTATAAAGAAAAACTATTACCTCCTCCCTCTTATATTACAAACCCTCTGGAAAGTTACTATAGCTTACTAATATATTAAACTTAATATTATTACTATATTCTATAAAATTAAAATTAATAAAGTAGATTAAGAGAAAATAGCTTTTTAGATATATTATAGTCTTTTTAAATAGATAGTATACTTCTTTCAATTTACTAATATTCCCACTATATTTTAATAGTATATTAATAGCTGCCTGAGATAGTTTATAGATAATTATATAATAATATATATTGATAATATCCTTATTTATATTAGTAGCTTATAAAAGGAATATAAGGAGAAAGTTTACTAGATATTTAGTTACCTTACTAATATAAACTTTAAGTTAGATTCTAAGAAATATAAGTTTTCTATTACTATAGTTAAATATATTAAGTTTATTATATTAGCTAGAAAGAATCTCTTTTATAACTTAGAGAAGTTAGTAACTATTATTAACTAACTTCCTTCTAGCTTACTAAAGGATATCTGTAATTTCTTTAGATTTGTAAACTACTATAGAATTTTCATATTTTAGTATAATATTATTATAAAACTTTTAAACTATCTAACTTAGAAGTTTATTTCTTTTAACTAGAGACTAAAGTAGTAAGAAGCTTTTCTTATACTAAAATAATCTTTTATTATAAAGATAATTCTGTAAATATTTAACTTTAATATCTTAATAATAGTAAAGATAGACTATCTTAGATATACCTTAGGAGGTATATTAACTTAAGATAATAAGATTAAAGTAAGGTATCTGGTAGTTTTCTACTTTTAATATCTAACTTCTATAAAGTTTAATTACCTAATTTATAATAAGGAATTTCCTATAATATTAACTTACTTATAGATATAGAGGATAAAGTTGTAAAATATTAGGAAGTTTAAAATTCTTATTAATTATAAAAGCTTTAAGTATTTTATAAAAATATAATAACTTATAGAGGGGTAAAGCTGATAGGTAGAGAAGTTATCTTAATATAATTTTTATCTTAAATATTAATTAGGTATCCAGATAGTAGCTTCTAACATCTTCTTTAGAAGAGAATAAAATATATTTAAAGAATAGAATAATAAAAAGTAATAAAAATAGGTAATATAGATTATTCTAGATATTAATATTCTTATAGAGTTTTAGATAGAATATATAGATATTATTAATACCTAGGTTTTGAAAGAATAACTAAATCTATAGAAGATATAGAATTATATTACTGGGAGGAATTTCTTATATTAATAGGTTTTGATAGTAATTTAGTAGGAGGAGTGTAATTTTCTTTTAGATCTTTATATTAAGCTTAAGATTACTGAATATATTATTAATATACTGAGGTAGCTTACCTTCAGAGAGAGACTTTAGATACTAGATAGTAAAGAGAGTAATAACTTCCTTAATAAGTTTAAAATTAAGTTAATATAGAAATTATATAATTTTTCTCCTATAGGTTATTAAGAATATAATAGTATACTAAAGATTATAACTTAATATTTCTATTAACCTAGATAGTTATAAAGTATCTACTGATTTATATGTTACTATAATATATATAAAGGTATTTATATCTAGAGGTAAGCTAAGAAGGCATTTCTGAAGCTTCTGCTGGTATTTAACTAGTTACACTCTAATCTGTTAATAGATTTTATTACTAACTTACCTCCCACGAAAGTATAAGGTAGCTATTACCTATAGGTTATTATTAATTAATTAGGTAAGATTTTTATACTAAAGGAAATAAATATAATAAAGATAGAAATATATATTTAGTAGTTTCTTAGTTACTACTATAGGTTTTATAGAATATTATATTTTATTATAAGTAATAGAAAGTTTAACTAGGTAAGTTACTTCTAAAAGGAATTCTATAAATTAATAGATATTATATATCTATTAAGTATTAGTTACTATCTGTAATCTAATAGAATTATAAAATAATATAATTACGAAATTTAAGTAGTTTTAAGGATATTTATATATTAATTCCAGAATAACTAGAGTAACCTGCTACGTATTATATAGTTAACCTTCTGTAACTAATAATATAATATAATAGGAATTATATTTTTCTTTATAGATTGTAGATATTATATTAATTCTATTTTAGTTACTAAGAAGTATATAAAATTATTTAGTAGTAGTAAGGTTGCTACCTACTAGCTGGTTAAGAGGATATAGTTAGTAATAATATATATTTATAAAGAGATAGCTACTATTTAGTAGAAGTTAGAAATTTAGATAAAATAAAATCTAGTTTCCTAAACATTAATATTAAGTTACTAATAAGGTATAGTTAAATATATTTAACTATAAATTACTAAAGTTAAGCTAAAAGCTAGCCTAACTATATTATAAGTTTATAATAATAAAGATACTTTTACTATATATTATAAAGTTAGATATCCTAAAGTTTATTTACTTATAATTCTATATAAATTTAGTCTAGAAGGCTGCTACTAACTTACTACCTAGGTAGATTATAATTAATAGCTAGCTACTGCCGCTAGTAGATAATAATAGAAACGCTAAATAGCTAGTTAAGAATATTATTACTGTGAGAATATACTAAGTGGAGAGAGAATACTAATAAAAAGCTTTTATTAAATAGAAATAATTTATATATTCTATATAGAAGCTAGTTAACACTATTATAGATATCGTAGTATTAAAATAGTATAAGGTAATATATAGGCTAATTATAAATAATAATAGCAACCTAACTTATAGCCTCTAACTGGGTAGCAGCTAGAGAGTAGGGAAGTAATATTATAGGCTATATTTAGATATTTAGCTAGAGTTATACTTAGGTATCTAAAGCTAACTTCCTCGCCCGGGTGAAGCCTCAGTAGGCTTTATATAGTATTATATATATAGATTTTTCTATATATTTTTAAAAGTTTCTTCTTTACTTTTTAGTTCTAAATAAATAGTATTTAATGCTACCTTCTGGTTGAATAAGCTTAGATTCAGCCTTTTATAATAATCTTAACTAAACTTTATATTCTCGCAAGATTTATAATTCTAAATTTAGAATTAATAATCTATATTTTTAATAGTACTAAATAATTCTAAATACTTTTGGAAGCTATAATAGGTACATATCTTTAGGTTAGTATTTAGAAGATTACTATAGAAGGCTATAGTAATATAAAGATGATAATAGAGAATTCTTAAAGCTTTATAAAGCTATATTTATTAAATATAATATTATATCTTAACTTTATAAGTAACTTAATATTAATTAGAAAGTTTTATAAGAATAGATTATAATGTAATTAAAATCTAAATACTAACTATATTTAAAAGGTAGATAGAAGCTAGCTCTATTTTCTTAAGATTATAAATAGTTAATATATACTTAAGTATAGTTTTCTTAAAAAGATATTCCTCTAGATATCTATAAAGTAAATACTACCACCTGAGGATAAACCTCCTAAGCCATGTAAGTTATATAAGTATATAATATCCTTACGAAGGTAGCTAATAACTGGATTTTAGAAATTTTAGTATTTAAGGTTAGAATATCCAGAATCTAAAGTAATAAACTATTTATTAACGTCTATAAGAGGTATTAAAGTAACTTGAAACTTATAAGTAGTTTCTATAGTAAACTATAATATATATATAAAAGGTAAGATATATTAGATAATATAAAAACCTTAGAAGAAAGCAGTATAGTATACTAACCTGGAGGAAAAAAGTATAGTAGAGTTTTATAACTTTAAAGAGGATTATAATAGCTATATAAATATTATAACTTTTATAAATTAAGTAATAAGCTGAGTATAGAATTTCTTTCTTTATATAAAGAAAGTAGAAAAGCTTCTAAATATTATAAAAAAGCTTCTTAACTTCCTAAAGATTATATATAAAATATTAGTTAAGAAGATTAAGATAGATTATAGTGTTTAGAAGTATAAAATAATTTAGATTGAAATTCAAAACAGAGATATTAAATTTAAATTCTCTATACTAAATATTTAAGTTCAAAATAGTAAAATAGAAAGAATAGTAATAGTAATTAAAAAGTATATAAAGTTTTTAGTAATAAGGATATGTTTTCCTTTTATTCTATAGCCTGAGATTTGGAAGGCTATTATATATATTTATAACTATATACTTTTAGCCTCTTAAGGCTGGAAGATATTATATAAGTAGTTTTATTATTACTTCTAGAAGGATAAAAATATATATATAGTAATTTTAGATTTTCCCCACCTAAGAGTATATAAATATTAAGTATATATAATAACTTAAGAAACTTAACTTAAATAATATTACTGCTAGAAACTTATATTAAGGCTATATATAGAATTTCTAGTTAGCTATATCTTAAGTAACGTTTTTAGAACTTAGAATTCTCTTTAGAAGGAAGATTTTATAATAAGAAATATAAGTTTAAATAAAAAGAAGTTTTTTAATAGTAACTTGAAGAATTTTACGTTAGAAATCTCTTAGATAAATCTTAAAAACATCTAGAAGAGATCTACTAAACTTATAGAGTAATTAAAAGGTATAGCTATAAGGTAAGATATTAATAAGGAAATAAATAAAATTATAAATCTTTCCTTAACTACCTTAAATATTAAGTAAATAAGTATTTAAGATATTTAAGAGAAATCTAAATCTTAAGAGAAACTAACTTTCACTGGAACTAAATTTAAGCGTTAGTTTATATTACTAATCTCTCTAGAATATATAAGTTTTATAATAATACTCCAGAAGGTACTTATTACTAAGTATAAGGTGGGAAGGTGGATGCAGTAGAATTCTGAAATAATAAGGATAATATTATAAATACTTTTTTAAGCTACTTTTCTAGTGGAGTGTAGAATATATAAGAATCTTAAAATTTATATAGAATTAGTTACTGTATCTAGTAGATACTTAAAATATAGCTAACTTAAGGATCCTAATAAGGTGGATAATTTAGAATATATAGTAGAAAGGCTGCTAGATAAGGTAAGTAAGGAAATTCATAAGAGGTTCTAAGAATTTACAGAGATACCTACTACTTTTAAGTAATTTAGAAAGCTTAAAATAAAGTTAAGAGAAATTTTATATACCTTCAGGAAGATTCTAGCTGCTATTATATAGTATAAAACTTTTAAGCTTTTAAGATATATACTAGCGAAAGTTACTTTTCCTTCTAATATCTTACTAAAAGCTTATAAGTAGAGAAAGATATCTAAATTATACTAAGAAGAATATAAACTCTTAAGATTTCTACCTACTAGTATAAAGTTTCAGGAAAACTAAGGAAATATATCTATAAAGTTACTAAGTTTTAAGATTATAGAATAAAGTTAATAAGCCAACCGTAAGAAGTTAAATAATTCTTAATTACTATTAGGTTTATATATATAAGCTTAAAAAGTATAGGTAACTATTTAAGTTAAAAGCTTACCTAATAATATAAGGAAACTAGTAACTAAAAGATATATATAATATCTATATAGTAATATTTATAGAAATATTATTTTAGATACTTATAGTAATTGCAGTATAATTTAAGCTTAAGTTTTTTTAGTATAATATAGTTAATATTTTTATTTATACTGATATTAATAAAGAGATTTATATAAGAATACCTCTAGGGTATAAGAAATAGGGGAAGATTCTAAAGCTTCAGAAGGCTTTATATAGTTTCCGCTAATTATCTATCTTTTAGTAGTAATATCTTAAGAAGAGCTTAAGGAACTTATAGTTCTTTTATATCTCTGGAGAAAACTACTATAGATGTAAAACCAGATTTTCTGCTTTTTCTATATTTATAGCTGCATTCTAGTATACCTAAAAAATATATAAAAATGTTGCGAGGAAGGCTATTAAGGATTTTTAATTACGGTATTACCTTAAGGGAGGGAAGAACTTATAATAGGTTTTAGATATTAAGATACTATATAATTAAAAAACTTAAAAGCTATAATCTTTATAGGCTATATATATAGAGAAGATTTATAAACTCCTACCAGAAGGCTATATACTTAAGGAGAGAAGTTACTTTCTAATATTATACTTAAAACTTCTTCTGTATAGTAGAGAAGCTTTATGTTAAGAAATTAATTTCTACTAGAGAAAAGTAGATACTAAACTATATATAGTAGTAATAATAAAGCTAAATCTAGTATTTACAGCTAGTTAACTAGCTTACTTTAACTAAAATCTGGAGTTTTAATATTAAGAAGCAGGAAATTAAGTATTTCACTATATCTATAAAATTTAGCATCTATACCTTAAGTATAGTATAGAATCTGGAAGCTTAGAAGATAGTCTAGTAGTCTTCTTTAATATAAACTTTAGAGATAATATATAAATTAAAAATGCTTTTAAGGCTTTATGATAAAGCTCTTTAAAGGTAATATTACTTAGAAGGCTATAAAGTAATCTATAGTTACTATATTAATTATAGAAGTAAAGTTACTTTTCCTCCTCTTAGCGGCTAAAAAGATACTATTTATAAGTTATCTACTAGCTTTATTATAACTTTAACTACCTATAGGAAGCTTAAAAGTAATAAGGTTTTCTATCTCTAAAAGTATACTAATAATAATTTAGATTAAATATAATAACCTCCAAATAGTAAGCTTAATAATAAAGAAGCTTATAAGACTTTATATTTATCTAACATATATGAATATTTATAACTACTAAATGTATTAAGAGATCTCTAAAAAGAAATTATTAGTTACTTACACTCCCTCGGCGTAACTTATAGTAGATAGTCCACTAGAAATACTACCTAAATAACAATTTATTAAGTCCCAAAAGTAATTTAGTCTATATTACTAAAGAAACCTTCTTAAATAAAACTGTATTAGTAATTTCAAGAAGAATAAGGAAATATAATTTAAATTTTCTCAGTTAGAATTAATGTAGAATATAACTTAATTGGAAACCTTATAAGTTTATAATTAAATACACTGAAAGTAGAAAAAAGTGAAGTATTTCTTAATTTAGAACTGAAGCCTGCAAGTAAAAAGAAT
The DNA here is from genome assembly GCA_001693025.2 of Colletotrichum lindemuthianum. Taxonomy (NCBI): domain Eukaryota; kingdom Fungi; phylum Ascomycota; class Sordariomycetes; order Glomerellales; family Glomerellaceae; genus Colletotrichum; species Colletotrichum lindemuthianum. Next base: position 39,966 of record MASP02000381.1, read on the forward strand.
ATCGAGAATATAAAGCCTGTAAGTAAAGATAAATCCTCTACAGCTAAAGCCTAATAATAAAACCTAGAAGCTATATTACTATGTTAAGGAACTATTATAACAAGCTACCTACTTATATATATTAAAAAGAAATTTAAGGAGGATATTAAAAATGCAGCTATGTAATATAATAAAAAGGTAAAACTTAAGTAAGTAATACAAGTTAGTAATTAGACTTTCAGCTAAAGGAAGAAAGCTAACACTACCAGTATTACTAATAAAGGGATCTGTAAGAAATAAAATAGTAGTAATAAAGGCTATAAAGGCTATAGACACTATGAAGATAGCATTAAACGTAAAGCTAGCCTTAGTAATAGGGGCAGAAATATAATATTTATTATAAGCGGCAGCAATAATATTATAAAGTCTTTAGCATTTAATATTCTTAGTCTGAAAGTATATAAATTAAAAATTAAATTAGAAATCTTAATAAGAGATACTTATTATAAAGTTAATTATTTTATCATTATATAACTATAGTAAGAAACTTTATATAAAGGTAAATAATGACTTCTATATCTAGCTTATAGATGCTGCCAAATATATAATATTTATAGTAGCAGTAGGAATCTTAATACTAGATATTAAAATAGTTTTAGCCTTCAGTAAAAACAAAGAAGCAGCTAAAATAAGAAATATAAAGTTTGTTATTATAATTCTTACTAATATACTTCTATTTACAACCTAATAAGGTTAAAGGTTCTTTAGTAGCTTTTATAGCGGAAATATCCTTAAAGGTAGTAACTTTCTTTAGCTTCTTAGCTGCAGGTATAGAGAACTTAAAGGTAGATATAGGGTATTTTATCAAATACTTAAAATAGCGGAAAGTATTTTCCTCAACCTCCTTATAATTAAAATACTTTTTATTATAGGCAGCAGCCTTATAGCTAATAGCCTTATCAACAGTAAACTTAGTAACGCTATTAATTACTTCCTCTATATACTTAATATTAGTGGGAGATATATAGAGTAAGGTAGAAACGTTATTGAGAAAGTTAATATAAGCGGAAGAAGATATTTAAAAATCTCTATATAAAGTTTACAAGATAAAATTAAAAGGCCTTTCCTATTTAAATAAATTATATACTATTTAATAAAAATTTAAAGCTAAAGAGAGAAGAAAAATTAGCTATATAGCTATATAATAAGATAAATAACTTATACTGAAGCTTAAGATACCTTAGCTAATAAGAGGCTAAATCTAGAAACTAAAATTAGCTTTCCTCTAGCTAATTAAAATCTTCATTATATAATCTACTATTATTATTCAAAAAGTGGTAACAGAATATAAAGAGTATTTATAGTAATCTTAAAGAAGTTTTAAATCAAAAGATTTATTTTTAAACTTATTTAAAAGGTATATATAGGTAGGAAGAAGCTCTGGAGATCTCTCTCTTGGAAGGTATATTAGATTAAGAGAGATATACCTTTAGTATATACCTTACGGAAGTATCTTTATACGCTCCCGAGAGGTATATAGTATATCTATAGTTTCATACGCCATTTTTGGTTCTAATAATAATAACACAATTAATTTAACAGTTATTACCTCGAGAGGTTAGTAATATTATATACCCTCTGGTAGTCTCTAAGATTATTACTTTTAAAAGCTATAGAAGAGGACTCTTATTATATAACTCTCTTGGAGCTATAAAGACTATAACAGAGGGCTTTTATTATATAAGCCATATATGTGGGGGGTGTTAAGAGGTTTCAAGAGGCTATAAGGTTATATACTATAAGGCTATTAGCTGCATATATAACTTATATAACTATGTAGCTTTCAGTAGTATTTAAGAAACTATAACGCTATAAGGCTATGGAACTGCCGGCTATATGTATAGCTATAAGGCTATATAAACCTCTTAAGAGTAGAAAGTAATACTAAAGCTGCAGAATCCAGTATCTACAGAGTGGTAAAGATTATGAGGCTTAAAAGGGTTATTACGTTTGCTGAATATACTTTATTTAGCTATACTGAGGGTTAAACTTGAGTATTAATAGAGCTACAGGAAGTGCCTTAACTTAACTATAGTAAGGGTTTAACTTAAGTTTTAACAATAGTCCTCTCAAGGGTTAGCATGCGGATTTGGAGACTTCCGGCAGAGTTATAAAGTACAGAGGGTCTAAGGCATCTAAGTAATAAATAACTACTATAATCTTTTTACCTTATATAGACCTTAGGTATAGGGTTTTGTAGTTACTTCCTCTGATAATAATAAACTTTACTGATCTACAGTATAGTATTAACAGTTGGGTTAATACTAATTAGTGTTAGTTTACCTATTAGAAGTAAATAATATATACTGCATATAGTTTTATAGTGCGGATGTAAACTGTTCTGGTAAAATATTATTATTATTTCTAGGTTATATAGCTGGAGGCTATATATATAGAAGGGGCTATATAGCTATATAGCTATATAGCCAGTATAGCTACGTAGCCTATATAGCTATACAGGCTGACTATTTACCTGACGTGGCTATAGTATAGTAGGCTATAAGGTAGCCTATCGGCTATAATAGTTAAACCGAATAGTTAAATTAATAATAACGAAATATAGCTACACACACTATATAAGGCTTTATTTTAACTAATTTAAGTGGAGTAAGGTCTATAGAGATATTGTAGGTACCTAAGGCTTAAACAATATAAACTCCGCCACTTAAATATATTATTACTAATATATTCCTCCAGCCCTTAAAAGCTATATCTATAGGCTAGCCTCTTTAAGTAGCATTAGTTTAAATACTTCATTTATGATTTATGAGAAACTTCTTCTATAATTCTATTATTCTTATTAAACATTTAACTCTATAGTAGAAAGAAAAATACTATTTACAGGCTATTTAAATATTCCTTACTATTTAAACTAAAGGTACCTCCTAATATCTTAGATATCTTAGAAACTCCCAAGCTTTTCTTTAACTATATTATTATGAAGTTCAGAATTTATAGATTCTAAGTGATAGTTAACAACCTTACTAAGGTCTTTAAATACTAATATAGGTAATTCTTCTTAAGATTCCTCCTCTTATTATACTTTCAGATAATTTAACTAATTTATTATATTAATTTAAGTAATAAAAAAGCTAAATTAGCAACTTCAGAGAGACTTTGTAAGGCTATTAGCTATAAGATCTTCCGAAGCTATATACTTAACTTTAAAATCCTTTTACTAAGCTTCTTACTATAGTTAGTAATTATAAGTATCTATCTATTATAGCTTTATATATAGTTATACTATTTTAGTAATTATAAGGTACATTATTTACTAATTATTCTACTAAATATAAACTTCTAGATAAAGCTTATATATCTTATTTCCACTAAAAAGCTAATTATAGAATCTATTTACAATATAATAATAAGATAACTAGCAAAAGTAACTTCTTATATTACTTAAGATAATACTAGAAACTTTACTTCAGTTATTAAAATAGTAATAATATTTACTTATTAGCTTACTATACTGTAAGGTTACTAAACACGTATATAATATAAACCTGGAAGCTTTTTTAATTCTCACTATTATCTATTAAGCTAGTATTTATAGTAATAATAAGATTATTCTATGAATTACTAACCTTATAGTTAAACCTAAGGTAAAGATATTTAATTTTACTAAGATACTATATTATTCACTTAGCCTTAACTTAGTATTTATCTTCAGAATTCTAATTAAAATCCAATAATTCGCTAGCTGTATAGATAATATCTAATCTTAGTATAACTGCAGTTTAATTAATAAAGATAATATCTTATTAATAATGTTTAATTTCCGTAGGAAAGCTTAATTATATTATAGAAGAAATTGTTTAGGTTTAAGGAGAATATTAAACTATTTTATATACTATATATACCTCATAAGATACTTAAGAAGCTTTTTAATATAAACTACTTAATAAAGCTATAGCTATTATATTATTTAGTTACTTTTACTTTATATCTATAGTGGTATCTAAGCTTTTCACCCTATATATAGTTCTAACTGTAAAATATATCTAGCAATAGTATTTATACTAATGCTAGCTTATAACTAGTTTAAATGGTAATAAAGTTACCTATTATTATAGATAATTGTACCTCCGGTTATAATATTTAACCTTATAGTAAAGGAAGATCCTATAGTAATAATCTATATAGCAAAAGCTTCAGTGAGGCTAAAGCTTAACGTATATAGCTAAAAGTAACTACTAAGGTTATAAGGTTGAGAATCTTTATAAACCTCTTAAAAATAGAATGAAATAGAGGGTCTGTAAGAGCTAAATATTCTATAATTTATCGCTCTTCTATATTCTTTATGATAGAACTGAAATTATCTTTAAATCTATATAGCTACCTGCAACTAGAGAACTATAATAGCAGGTTCTCAATATCTCTATATAACCTCTATAACCTAGGGTATTAATATCTTCTAAAGAGCCTAAGTAATAATATAAGTAGCAATATTAACAGGCAGACTTTAGATATTTAGAAGATAATTATGTAGCTATCCTACAATCTGCTACGCTAAGCTAACTATTTTAGAAACTAGTTATTAATTAGATAATATCCTAATATTAATATACTATATTAGTTACTAGATACTTTAGAGTATTATAATATTATAATTACCAGGGTTTTAAATATTATATAGCTATATTAAAAATATCCGTATTTATATAAATATTGTTTATATATTAGCTATACTCAATAAATATATTAAGATTATTTGCTAATAAAAGTAAGCTATATCCTACTATACTTATATGGAGCTTATAAGTTAGCTTATATTAGTGGCGGAGAATTTTTATATTAGAGATATAAAGTTTTATCTAGAGGGTAGGTAGAATATAATAAAGATAATAAGGTTGCGGATATTAAGATTATAATAAGTATTTAAATAGAGTAGCTATAGTTAGCAGTAATTAAATCTCTTAAGATATTTAAATTATATATAGATAGTATAAGGGTGTAAGGATATAAGGAGAGGGTGTAAGATGAATATAGAAGAAGTTATTAGTTATTTAATATCTGCGAAAAGGTTAATATAGAGTGGGTATACTAGCTGTAGCTGCAAGAGGTTCAGCCTCAGATTAACTTAAGACTGGCTGCAGCAGTTAGCGGGGGAGTGGAAAGACTAAAGTTATACTTCAAAAGGTAATATATCTACTAATAGTTACAATAGAAAGCAAGCTATCAGCCCCTCTCCTATTATATTATTTAATCTTAAATATCCTTAATATTAAGAAACTACTATAGGTTTTTACCTTCCTTAAGATAATATTTCTTTTAGAGATCCACTAATAGTATAAGTATTTTAGATATATCTTCTAAGGGAAAGGAAAGTATATAATTATTAATATAAATGAAAAAGATAATATACCCCTTAAGTTAGTAATATAGCTTTCCTATAGTAAACTTAAAACTAAAGTATTGAAAGTCTACCTCTAGATAATATTACCAGAGGAGAGGAAATTCTTAGAAACTATAAAGTATTTTATTTAGATAGTAAATCTTTCTAGAATTTAGATAACTAAATAATATTTCTATGTAAACTAACTTATTGAATATTATTTAAATAAAGATATTGACTATATTATGTTAAAGTAGCTTAAAGTTAAAGTGGTTAGTAATTACTATAAGAATTTAAAATAATATACCTACTAAAATAACTATATATATTTTATAATTATCTTATAGCTGTTAGTTTCTGTAAATACTAAGCTAAACCTTACTTTTAAGAACATATCTATAGTTATTAAGCTTATAAATATTAATTTAGTGGCAACTTAAAACTTTCAAGCTTCTTATAAAAGCCTTACTAATCTTACTCCAGAGGTGTAATTTAATAAAACTTCTAAGATAAGCTCTTTCAGCTACCACTTTAATCTTAATATATAGATAACTAAGTACTACTAAATAAGATATAAATAACAGTAATAGCCTCTATTATAAAACTTCTAAAATAGAAGTTTCCACTTCTCTATATATTAAGTACTTTCTATTATCTAATTTACTTTATAGCTAAAACTTATCTTTCAAACTTATAAAAATCCTTTAGAATGCTCTTTAAATTTAAATTTTAGAAACCTCCTCCAATTAATAATATATATATTTCTACAGCTATAAGTGGAAGTATTTAGAAGTATCTTAAAATAACTAACAAATACCAGCTAAAAAGATAACTTTGACATAAAAGTCTTCTAGCTACTTTAATATGATATCTTATTTATTCCTTATATTTAACCCTCTCTGGAGGTATCTTAGTTTCTTACTTCCTTATAATCTTATTTATATGAAAAGAATTATAAAATAATATAGTAGGTAATTTTAGATAAATTACTAATATAAACTTCATAGTTTTATATAAAGCTTTCGAGAACTTAAAGTTAGCTATAATATAAATATATGACCTTAAGCTTTTAAAGCTACCCCCCATATCTTTAATATAAATAACCTTATTGAACTGTTTACTTAAACTTAAGTAAGTATTTAAGTTAGCTTTATATAGTTTTACTGCAGCTGATTAATTTTATAACTAATCAGAAACGTTGATAAAGTTAAACCTCTTAAAACTATCTTATAGAGAAGCTAAACTTCCATTAAAAGATATTATCTTTTTAAAAGAAATATTATAAATTATAATAACCTTATTTTTTAAAAAGTTTAATACTCAAAAGTAATTAGCTAAAATATAGTGAACTGAAAAGCTAACAAAAATATATCCCTTAAGGTAAGTAAGATAGTTATATTTAAGTTTTATATTTATAGTAGAAATGAAAATTGTAGCTATATATATAAAGGTAAGTTAAGTTTAACCTTACGGTATTATCTTTTTAAGTAACCTAATAAAGTCTCTAATATACTATTTACTAACCTAAAAGACTTATTAGTATATAGTTATAAAGAAATACCGCCACTTATAAGATTTCAGGCCAGATATTATAAAGTAGTTTGCTTCCTTACCTTAAACCCCTTACGTAAGCTTTAATAGTAGCTTCAATATATTTCACACTCCCATTTTAACCTTATATATAATATAAATAGCTTAAAGTAAATACCTTAAGTAGTTAAACTAACTTTCAGTCTCTTATACCTAGAACCCTTATTATAATACTTAAAATCTTACTATTAATATTATACTGATATTGAAGAAGTAAAATGAGATTATTGAATACTATAGTTATAATAGCTTTAATATAGTCTATAAGATATACATTCTATAAGTAGTTGATAACCTGATCTATAAGAATTAAAAAAGAGATATAGCGATAAATAGCTATAATAATAAAAATAAAAGTTAAATATAAAATACTCTCCAGAGGTAGTATATAAGGTATCTTTATATTCTATGTAGTAAATAATTTATTTTACCTTACTAATACTATAAACTTTATATATTACCTAAGTAGACTGGTAACTATTATGCTTTAAGTAATCGTTAGTAATATAAATACTATATATAACTGAAATAAGATAATTAAGAGGCTTTCTTCCAGAATATTCTAGCTGCTAAGATTAAAGCTATTTGTTGAAATACTAGGCTATAGGTGTTTACCCTATAGTAGTACTATACCTACAGGCTGAATATTCCGTGGAATATTCTATATCTTTCTTTTACAGGGTACTTACCTGTAACTAACTTCAGTATGCGTAATGACGCGTAATTACTGACGTAAGCCTGTATTACTGGAATATTCTAATTAGTAATAATTAGAATATTCTAGAACTGAATGTAGTACTATAAAAGAGGCTACTTTACCCTCTTTTAGTATATATCTAGATCAAACTAACTACAATACTCTTTATAAGAATATAACTACTATTCACTCTTTTATACTATTTTCTCTTCCCTTGAGAATATTTAGTATATATATTTTTAATGTAAGGTATCACTTTACTGGATGTAGGTCTCAACCTTACCTACCTCGCTATAGGTTATGAGTTTAGTATTTTATTTATTATATTACTCTATCGAAACTTGAGATTTTCTTTATCGAATTAAATGAAACCTGATAATTGTATTAAGTAATATATCTCGAAAAATTTCGACTATTTATATTGGCTAATGTAATATCTGATATAATGATATTGTATCTATTTTAATATCTGAAATCGCATCCTCTGAACCTTATAGTAACCCTAGAGTTACTATTATATTAGTATCCTACTTTTTATAGGGTACTTATTCGACTTACTCGAATCGACTTTTCGAAATTGAAATTGATTTTCCGAAATTGAGAATACTATTTAGCTATTGAGTAGTATTTAGCCTTAACTATTTAGCTAAACGATTAGCTATTTTTACAGACCTTTCAGCTGTTACTACGCTATATTTATAGCTATAGCTGATATTATTAAGGCTGTTACAGGCTGTTTAATACCTGAAAAACAGAGGCTATTAGGTGCTGAAAATTGGTCTACCTGGTTTTGCTTCTTGAAGCTCTATTTTAAGCTTCTAAAATTATTTGATTTCTTTGAAAATGAGGAGGCCTATAAGGTTATAACCGACGACTAAAAGGTTCAGGCTCTATTACTTATACGCTAAAATATTACTATAGAGCCTTTAAACTTTATTTTCGACTAATAGGATCCTTCTATAGCTATTATAACCCTGAAAGCTAGCTATGAGGATACTGGATCTGTTTTTTGATAATAGCTATATCTCGAATTTCACTATATTAAATTTGAAAATTATAGTTTTCTTACTGAATTTATTAGTATCTTTAAAAGTTACTTATCTAAGTTAGCTAATATAGATGCTAATATAGACAATATTGACTAAAAAACCGTTTTTATAGCGGCTTTACAGCGCTCTTACTCTGTATGGTTAGATTGTTAATAGTCTAATTTAAGGTTGAAAGAGCCTCCTATTCTTCAGGCCCTTATAGCTGATATTTTAGATGAAAATTATAGGGAAATTGATATTCCTATGTTAAATAGCTTTACTAAAAAGTATTATAGAAGGGATAATGCTATTAACCTTTCTGAAAAATCCGAAAAATCTAAAAATGGATCTAAAAGCTCTACTTATAGTGCTAAAAAACGCGCTGAAGAAGGAAGATCCTACTGAAAAGATTATTCTAAAAATTTGAATACTTCTTCAGGGCAATAAAAGTTTTCCTAAAAAGCTTTCTTAGCTTCTTCTACTACTATAGCTATTATAGAGCCTTAGAGTTCTATTAAAGTTAATATAGAACTTTAGAGCTTTATAAATAAGATTTTTATAGTATCTATAGATATTACTTATTAAGGTAAAAATACTGAAAAAACCTCTATATTCTATAAGAGGTCTGAAAATTTAGAAACTCTAAATAAAAATTGGTAGCTTTATAATATAGGCTCTACTGTTTATATAGTAAATAATTTTCAGTTTTTCACTAATATAGATACTTTACAGAACCTACTATCTATATTTACAGAGGGCAGGCCTGTAAATCCTTCTAATATTAGTATTATAGAATTTTCTATCTACTATAAGGATTCTATAAATACTATTAAGTTAACTAATACTCTTTATATTCTAGAGTTTCTAATCAATATTTTCTCTAGATTACTCCACTATAATAAAAATGGTTTTATTAAGGGTAATATCTTATATAATACTGAAAATAAACTTTTTATAGCTCTGAATTTATAGTGAGGTTTTTATTTACCTATAGCTATTAAAATAACTATAGAGTTTTTACTTACTAAAAGTTTCTATAATTCTCAGCTTTTTTGGAAAATTCAGAAGGAAGTTTTCTAAAAATATAGTATAAATATTATACTAGCATTAAAATCTTCTATATTTATAGAAGAATCTGATTATAGATTAGTAGGGTCTATAATATCTACTGACTGTAATCTAAAGCTTTCTGATAAAATAGTAAATTTATCTACTAATTTATAGTAGCCTACTGAATTTACAGAAGGCTCTATAGCAGATTTTGAGGCTTTTACAGTAGACTACACTTCAAACTTTAAAGTAAAAATAACTACTATTACTATAGAGTAGCATTATCGGCTAGGGTATCCTAGCTATCCCTTTTTAGCTAAAATAGCTAAAATTACAAAAGGGATACTTATAAATCAGCTAAAAGAAGCTAATTTATAGTATCCTAACTATACTAAAAATAAACTTATAAGGTAACAGTCAAAAATCAGCTATAATAAAGCTACAAAACTACTTTTTCGAATCTATATAGATTCGATTAAAGTAAGCCCTACTAGCAATATAGGGAATAATTATACTATTCCCTACACTAACGACTATAATACCTATAAAGCTATAGACTTTACAGCTAAAAAAGACGAAATTTTTAGCTATATTATAGTTTAACTAGAGTACTATAAAACTTAATTTAAACTTTATCCCTCTGCCTTTTACCTCGATAATAGCTGAGAATTTAATTCTAAATTATTAGAAGATTATATAAAAATACGGGGAATTATTTTAGAGCCCTCTATAGCCTATACTTCCAAACAAAATAGTATTATAGAGTATACTAACAGGGCTTTAATTAAAAAAACCTATACTATTTTACTTTCAGAAGGTTTACCTCTCTATATTTAGGATACTGTTCTATTTATAGTTATTAACTTAGTTAACTTAACTACTATAATAAAATTTACAGTTACTCCTTAATAGGCTTTACTGGATTTTATTTATCCAGAAAGAAATAATAAGCTAAATATAGAGAATTTATAACCTATAGGTATTAAAGTTTTAGTATACTATCTTTCTGAAAAATAAAAAAATAGTAATAAACTTACTATTTTTACAGAAGAAAGTTCCTTTATTACCTATAAAAGTATTTTAAAAATTACTTTAGTTTTTATACTAACTAGACCTTATAAATCTAAGTTAGTAAAAACGGCGTACTTTAAATTTATTAAGAATAATATAGCAGGGGGGGTTACCTCTAGCTATAGTTATCCTTATAACTTAGTATCCTCTATAGTAATTACTTTATACTAACCTTCTATAAAGCTTTCTATACCTTATACCTTATCTATTTATTTAGAGCCTTAAACCCTCAAATGGACTCTAAATACTACTGAAAAAGAGGAATAGCCTAAGGTTATCTATATTAAGATTAGTTAGCTAATCTATAGAGGTGGTTTTAAACCTATATCTACTAAACAGCTTTATTATAAAAATCCCTCTAAAAAACCTATAGCTATAAGATAGGTTTTTAAGTGTAAGTTTAACCCAGATAGGTCTATAAGTAAATATAAAGCCTATTTAGTAGCTAAAGGATTTCAGTAAAAATATAGTATAGATTATTTCCAAACTTTTACTATAGGCTCTAATCTAGTTACTTTTAGAGCACTTTTATCTATAGTAACAGCTTAAAACTGGGAAATCTACTATATTAATATAGTTGGAGTTTTTTTATATAGGGATTTAGAAGAAGAGATTTATATAAAAATCTCTAAACTACCTTTTATCGAATTTTCTAAAGAATTCCCTAAATTAAATACTATAGGATTTAATCCTAATATTAAACAGGTTTTACTGCTACTACAGGCTCTATATAGCTTAAAATAGAGCTCTAGATAGTAGCAAAAGAAAATTCAAAAAATTCTTTAAGATTTAGGGTTTTTACCCTTAAAATCTAATGAGGCTACTTATTATAATAATAGCCTTGAAGATGCTGTTTATTTAGTTACTTATATGGATGACTTTCTGATTTTCAGAAAGAATTTAACTACTATAACTAAATTTAAATCTTCTCTGAAAAGATTTATTAATATTAAGGATCTTAGAGAATTATCTCATTTTTTAGAGCTTAATATTATACATAATCAAGCCTAAAACATTCTCCAGATCTCTCAAGCTTACTATATTAAGTAGTTATTATCTGAAAATAATTTAACCACTATAAGGCCTTCAAATTTCCCTCTAAATCCTGAGGTTTTAAAGGATTTATCTCTTACAGAAGAAGATCCTACCTTTAACCCTACTAAGGATTTACTACAGCAGTATCAGTACCTAGTTAGTAACCTTATATACACTATAGTTATAACTAGGCCTAAGTTAGCTTTTTCAGTTACTTTTATTAGTAAGTTTCTACATAAGCCTACTGAAAAACTACTGAAAATAGTTATAAGTATATTTAGATACCTATCTACTACTGCTGATTTAATACTTACTTACAGAGGGGGCCCTACTATAAATTTAATAAGCTATACCAATTCAGATTAAGCCCGCTACTACAACACTCAAAAATCCACTAGGAGCTATTTATTTACTATAAATAATAGCCCTATTTCATGGAAATCGAAAAAACAGTCTACAGTAACCTTATCCACTACTGAAGCCGAATTTAATAGTCTTCAAGAAACTATTAGGAAGGCTTAATAGTTACAGAGCCTACTTTCAGAGCTAAAGATTCATATTAAGCTTATAACTATTTATACTAATAATAGTGAGGCTTTAGCTCTAGCCTATAACCCAGAGTACCACTAGCATACTGAACATACAGCTATAGACTATTTTTTCACTAGATAAAAGATTTTAGTAGGTAATATAGAGGTTAAATATCTTTTAACCTCTGAAATACCTACTGATAGCCTAACTAAACCTCTTCCCGAGCCTAAATTCACTACGTTTCTTAGGCTAATTAGCCTAACTAAAGCTATAAATAACCAGTAATCTTCCTGGTATTTTTAGCCTATTTTTAATATTATTATTCTATAGTACTACTAGTACTACAGATTGCTACTATTAGTACCACAATATCTTTTATAGGGTACTACAGAATAGTTACCTATAATACCTATTATTTTACAGAATACGTATTTGGATATTGATTTATAGATACCTTAAACTAGTTTTAGGTATCTACTTTTCCACTCTTTTTATTCTTTTACTACTATAAGGTAAAAGAGGGGGTGTTGAAATACTAGGCTATAGGTGTTTACCCTATAGTAGTACTGTACCTACAGGCTGAATATTCTGTGGAATATTCTATATCTTTCTTTTACAGAGTACTTACCTGTAACTAACTTCAGTATGCGTAATGATGCGTAATTACTGACGTAAGTCTGTA